>APFE031138860.1:0-11127 GCA_000404065.3 Pinus taeda | reverse complement strand
TGTGAAAGAAAGGGTTTCTTACCAGTCCATACCTCTTGTGGAGTTTTATCCTCCAACATTGATGAAGGTGATCTGTTGACCAGGTAACATGTTGTCTCCACCGCCTCTGCCCAAAATTCCTATCCTAACCCAGCACCACTGAGCATGCTTCTTGCCCTTTCATTCAACGTCTTGTTCATTCTTTCTACAACTCCATTTTGCTGAGGTGTATATAGAGTAGTCTTCTGTTGTGTTATACCACATTTCTTACAGAATTCTTCAAATTCCTTACTGCAAAAATCTCCACCATTATCTGTCCTTAGCACCTTTATCTTCTTATCTATCTGGTTTTCCACGAGAGCCTTGAATTCTTTAAACCCGTCAAAGACTTCATATTTCTTCTTAAGGAAATATATCCATGTATTTCTTGAGAAATCATCTATAAATGATACATAGCACACAGACTTACCCAATGATGGAACCTTCACAGGTCCAAACACATCACTATGCACAAGCTCTAATATATGTTTCACCCTCTTACCACCAGAGGGGAAATTCACCCGATTCTTCTTCCCATATACACAATTTTCACATAAATCAAAATCCAGAGAGCTATTACTCATACCTCCTACCATACCTTTACCATGAAGTATTTGAAGGCCCTTCTCTCCAATATGTCCAAGCCTTTGATGCCACAACATGGTCTTCTCTCCAGAGACCACTAGATTTTTTGCTCCACTTTCAAGAACCACAGAACTGTTGCACCCATCAATAACTGTGCTACCTTGCAGCTTGTACAGAGTTCCAATTTGTACTCCCCGCTTCAATACCAATGCTCCCCGAACAATCTTGCAGGCATCCTTCTCGAACACTATTTTTACACCTACATCATCTAACTTGCTTACAAAAATCAGATTTCTGGCCAATGCAGGAATATGCACAACACCTGAAAGCATTCTAACCCTTCCACCTTGCAAGTTCAACTTTACTTTTCCGCAACCAACGATTCTAGCCTTCCTATCATCCCCTAAGAAGACATCACCACATCGTATTTCTCATACTCGCAGAACCACTCTCTATGGGGAGTGAAGTGAAAGGATGCACCTGAGTCAATCAACTATGCCTCATGATCTACATGTGTACTTGAAGAAGCCAAGTACACATCCCCACTTTCATCTGAGGTGGTTTTTGCCTTTGCAGAAGGAGCATCATCAGATTCCTTTCCTTTATCAGGAGCTTTAGATTTACTGTCCCTTTTCTAGTGCCCTTCCTTTTCGCATTTCCAACACCACCTTTACAGGTTTTCTTGGAGATTTAGATCTCCCGCTCGATGACTTATTTTTGTTTCTATTCTGGGACCGTCCTCGTACAGACAAGGCATCACCATTTTGGTTCTCCATATTTTTCCATCTCATCTCCTCCATCAGCAAGGATGAGGATATTTCATCAAACTGCAAGGCAGTTTCATTGCTACCTATTGCAATAACCAGACTATCCCACGAATCTGGTAGAGAACACAACAAGTTGATGCACTTATCTTCATCTGAAATTTTAATATCAACATATGCTAACTGACTTACCACAATATTAAATGCATTTAGATGCTCTGTCACCGAGCCTCCATCTTTCATCCTTAGGTTATACAGCTTTTTCCACAGGAACAGTTTATTCACCAGAGACTTAGATTGGTACAAAGTCCCTAACTTGTCCCACAAAGCCTTCATCGTAGCTTCCCCTTATACATTTAGCAATACTGAATCTGAGACACACAATCGTATTGTGCTCTTTGCCTTCCGATCCAACTTCTTCCATTCTTCATTGGACACTTCCGTTGGTTTACTACCCGGATTTACCGTGATCCGTTGATCTTTATCCACCAACAGATCCTCCATATTGAGTTTCCAGAACTCAAAACTCTAATCATTAAATTTCTCAATCTCTATCTTTCCACTGCTCGTCGTCTTCTTTCACCACCAGAATCGATCTAACAGATCTCTCACTAAACAGGGTCTACCATAGGCCCGAACGAAACCTCTCATCAACAAAGGCGTCCCCTTGAAGCCAAAACAGCTCCAATACCAAATGTAGGTTTTAACCCCGTACAGTAATTACTTGCATACGAATTCTAAAACACATAAAATAAATAATACAAGAGCATAACACATAAAACACATATACACAAAGACTTTCCACTGGATCCCAAAACCGAGACTACAAGCTTGATTTTTCATTATATTCCTTTCAATGTTATAATACATATTTATACAAACCATCACGTCCAATACCATGGACCGAAAACCATCACGTCCAAAAACATGTGCGAAAATCATGCACAAAACCATAAGTGGGTCCGCCCAAACTTGAACCACTTAAACCCCCTGTGACCCCCCACCCCCCAACTACGCAATCAATACAATTAAGGGGGGGCTCTACCCCCCCTCTAACCACCTGGTTAACTACGTCGGCTAGTCGTGGAAAAAAATATAACACAACCCAACACATAAAACAATATAAACTTTGCCAAAAAGATACACAATACTTTACCAAAACTTCTTATTTTTTAATAAGTATATTCAATACATGCTCTTCTCTCACCTGTTGATTTGAATTTAAATAGGAACGCAAAAAATTATAGAAATACATATATGCAGCGAAATAATACTTCATTTCATTAATGTAAAATACTGAAATATGCTTATAGACATAAATGGAAATAAACCAGCTAGGGCGATGGTTGCTTATCTCTGAGAAGATATGTGGTGGCTACATGCCTCTGAACTGTGTTACAATGAGGCTCAAAGGCCTATTTATTGTTGAGAAATAATGGAAACCCTTAACATCCAAAAACCTAACCGTAGAAGATGAAACGCCAAACTATGGACCTCGTTTTGGGTAAGTTGGTACATCAACTTCCTAAGGTCGTACCTTCAGCACCCGATCTTCGTTTGATGCGTACAATAGCTCCTTAAAAAGATCTATCTGAGCATTACAACTTTGGGAAGAGAAACATCAGTCCATGGACCCATGTTGTTCCCAGATTTCCCAATAAACGTCGTTTAGGGCCTCAAAACAGCTCTGGAAGTTCGGGACCCGAAAAAACTGCTAAAAAATAGTAAATTGTGCTACAATTATGGAAACTGAAAAACTGAAAGAGACAATTGTGGGGGTCCAAGTGGGATCGGTGGGTGGCCACCAACATCCACCTGGATCATTCCTTCCCCCCTTAGGAAGCAATGGTCCCCATTGCGTTGAGTTCCTCCATCTGCTGAACTTGGTCCCTGGTGAGTTGTTCTACAATCTCGGATGTGTCCAGTAATGGTGGGAAGCATGGGCGAGGGTGGTACACATTGAACACTTGGTGTAGACAAAAGAATGAAGGAATTCTATGCTCCAAAGCATTATTCCCCGCAGCCTTGGTACTAGTGTAAGGACCATGTCGGAGTGGTCGGAGCTTCTGATGGGCTCTTGTAAGGTGTTCTTTCTGCAAATTCAACCAGACTTGGTTGCCCACCTGAAACTTGCGTGGTGAGGAGAGGTTGTTCATGTGTTTTGTCATGACCGTATCCTTCTATTGTTGTTGTTGTTGCGTGGAGGAACCCTTCGCGAGGGTCATGGATGTGGCGATGATCTTCCCCTTACTTTGGGAGCGAACCAGATAGAAAATAAATTTCCTAGTCTATGAGATGAGCTTGTTGCCTTTCTTAGCAGCGATCAAAGAGGTGGCGGTAGGTGGGGCTATCTCCGGTATCCTGTATAATGAATTACCCAAAGAAATAATAACAGCATGAGGCCTTGACTCATACAGAGCATGTCACCTCCACAAGTATGGTTGGCCTAATAAAACATCACAAACATCCAGAGGTGTAACATCACACAATACCTCATCTGTGAAGGGCTTGATGTTGTAGGGAAGGTGACACTGTTGGCGAACATGAAGGTCTCTTCCTTGGTGAAGCCACCTGATACTGTACGGCTGCGGGTGTGGTGTAGTCGATAGGCCCAACCGCTTTACGACCTCTGCTGAAATGAGGTTCTTTTGGCTCCCACTATCAACAATGAATTGCAGCGGTGAACCCTTCACCCACATCTGTGAGTGGAAAAGACGCTCCCCCTCCTCTGGATATTTGGGTTCATTCTTTTGGATCTTGGCGGTGGCAACAGTGGTGTTGGGTTCTGCATCAATGATATACTTCCCTTTTCCATTCCCCTTGTCGAGTTCTGACTCAGGGTCGGAACATGCATCTGCTTCTGAAGCCTTCAATTTGACCACCAGTGACTGTCGGTCCGACACTCACTTGTGTTGTGAGTGGGGCTCTTGTGGAACTCACACCACTTTCCTGTGTCCTTCTTCGACTTTGTGGTGTTGTTCTTTTCTTTTGGCTTTGACAGGTTGTCTTGGGTTGCCCCGTCTTGGCTTTGTCCTTGGTTCTGCGATTTGGGGAAGCCTTTCCCTTGCTTCGAAATCGAAAATCCAAAGTCTCACTTCTTTTGTTTGAACTTCTGCTCGATTTTGACAGCGTATTGGTATGTCGTTCCAAGCGAGGAGATGTTCAGGAACTCCATCTCTTCCTGAATGTATCTATGTAGGCAGCTACAGTATTTGAGTACCAAATGTAACTCAGAATCCTTGATATCCAAATGTGTGCGAAGGGTATGAAAAATGTTTGTGAATTCTGGCACATCTTGGTCCCTTCCCTATCGCAGCGTGGTCCACTTTATGTATTTGTCCTCATAGCTTTTGACAGGGTAGTACTTCTCCTTGATGGCATCTCGGAATGAATTCTAAGTAGGTGCAGCTTAAAATAGTGAGCCTGTACTTTTATCCTTTTGCTCACAGTAGGTTTCCCACCAGTCCACGATGTGGGGGGCTGCTTTGAGAAGAGTGAAAATAATATTTTCCCGACTGGAAAAATCATGAAAAGAAAAATACCCTTCTAGCAGATTTAACCATTTATCTACTGCATATGTGTCTATCTATCCCTCAAATATGGGGATTTCAAAATTAACTCATACCTTAAACGGTGTGGCGTTTCCAGAGTAGCTATTGAAAGTCGATGCATCACCTCTGGGTAGCCGCTAAAGGATCTGGGCAAAGTTGTGCATCATCGCGTTCCTTTGTCGCTCGAGGGCTTCTTTGAGCAAGATTTTGATTGGATCTCTTGCCCCCTCGTCTTTCTTTTCATTCGCCATGCGAGGCCGTCGAGATCTGCGAGGTAGGTCTTGCAAAGGTTCGACCAGTTCAAGCCCTAACTCCTTATATCCCGACCTTGTTGAGGACATGCAAAGAAAAACAGAGAAAAAGAAGACCAATATGATACCAGTGATCTAGATTTAAACAAGAATGAAACAAATTACAGAAATAACCATAAATACAGATATGCAGCGAAAATAATACTTCATTTCATTAATGTAAAATACTGAAATATGCTTACAAATAGAAATGGAAATAAACTAGTTAAGGCGATGGTAGCTTATCTCTGAGAAGAGATGTGGTTGCTACATGCCTCTGAACTGTGTTACAATGAGGCTCAAAGGCCTATTTATTGTTGAGAAACACTGGAAATCCCTTAAATCAGAAAACCTAACCCTAGAAGATGAAACACCCAACTATGGGCCTCGTTTTGTGTAAGTTGGTACATCAACTTGCCAGGGTCGTACCTTCAGCACCTGATCTTCGTTTCACACATACAATAGTTCGTTAGAAAGATCTATCCAAGCAATATAACTTTGGGAAAAGAAACATTGGTCTATGGACCGATGTTGCTCCCAGATTTCCCAGAAAACGTCGTTTAGGGCCTCAAAGCAGCTCCGAAAGTTCAGGGGCCAAAAAACTGCTAGAAAATAGTAAATTGTGCTACAATTACGGAAACTGAAAAACTAAAAGAAACAGTTGTGGGGGTCCAAGTGGGATAGGTGGATGGCCACCAACATCCACCTAGATCATTCCTCCCCCTTAGGAAGCAATGCTCCCCACTGTGTTGAGTTCCTCCATCTACTGAACTTGGTCCCTAGTGAGTTGTTCTACAATATTGGATGTGACCAATAATGGTGGGAAGCATGGTCGAGGGTGGTGCACATTGAACACTTGGTGTAGGCAAAGGAATGGAGGAATTATGTGCTCCAAAGCATTATTCCCCGCAGCGTTGGTACTGGTGTAAGTACCATGTCGGAGTGGTCGAAGCTTCTGATGGGCTCTTGTAAGGCATTCTTTCTACAAATGCAACTAGACTTTGTTGCCCACCCAAAACTTGTGTGGCACCCCTATGGGTGAGGAGAGGTTGTTCCCGTGTTCTGTCATGACCGTATCCCTCTGTTTCTGCTGCTGCTGCGTGGAGGAACACTTTTTTTGGATCATGGATGTGGCAACGATCTTCCCCTTACTTTGGGAGCGAACTAGACATAAAATAAATTTCCTAGTCTGTGAGATGAGCTTGCTGCCTTTCTTAGCAACGATCAAAGAGGTGGAGGCAAGTGGGGCTACCTCTGGTATCCTGTATAATGAATTACCCAAAGAAATAATAACAGCGCGAGGCCTTGACTCATACACAGCATGTCGCCTCCACAAGTATGGTTGGCCTAATAATACATCACAAACATCCAGAGGTGTAACATCACACAATACCTCATCTGTGAAGGGCTTGATGCTGTAGGGAAGCCAACACTGCTGGCGAACTCGAAGGTCTCATCCTTGGTGAAGCCACCCGAAACTGTATGGATACAGGTGTGGTGTAGTCGGTAGGCCTAACCGCTTTACGAACTCTGGTGAAATGAGGTTCTTTTGGCTCCCACAGTCAACAATGAATTGAAGCGGTGAACCCTTCACCCACATCTGTGAGTGGAAAAGACGCTCCCCCTCCTCTGGATCTTCAGGATCATTCTTCTGGATCTTGGCAGTGGCAATAGTGGCATTGGACTTCGTATCGATGATCTGCTTCCCTTTTCCATTCCCCTTGTCGGGTTCTGACTTAGGGTTGGAACATGCATCTGCTTCTGAAGCCTTCAACTCAACCACCAGTGACTGCTTAGTCTGACACTCACTTTTGTTGTGAGTGGGGCTCTTGTGGAACTCACACCACTTTCTTGTGTCCTTCTTTGACTTCGTGGTGTTGTTCTTTTCTTGTGGCTTCAACGGGTTGTCTTGGGTTGCCCCGTCTTGGCTTTGTCCTTGATTCTGCAATTTGGGGAAGCCTTTCCCTCACTTCGAATTCGTAGATCCAAAGTCTCGCTTCCTTTGTTTGGACTTTTGCTCGATTTTGATAGCGTATCGGTACGCCATGCCGAGCGAGGAGATGTTCAAGAACTCCATCTCTTCCTGAATGTATCTATGTAGGCAGCCACGGTATTTGAGTACCAAATGCAGCTCAGAATCCTTGATACCCAACTGTGTGCGAAGGGTGTAAAAAATGTTTGTGAATTCTGGCACATCTTGGTCCCTTCCCTGTTGCAGCGTGGTCCACTTTATGTATTCGTCCTCATAGCTTTTGACAGGGTAGTAGTGCTCCTTGATAGCATCACAGAATGAATTCCAATTAGGTACAGCTGAAAATAGTGAGTCTGTACATTCATCCTTCTACTCGCAGTAGGTTTCCCACAAGTCCTTGACATGGCGGGTTGCTTTGAGAAGGGCGAAAATAGTCTTTTCCCAACTGGAAAAATCATGAACAAAAAAATACCCTTTTAGCACATTTAACCATTTATATACAACATCTGCATCTATTTGTCCCTTGAATATGGGGATTTAAAAATTAACTTGTACCTTAAATGGTGTGGCATTTCCAGAGTAGTTGTTGGAAGCCGATGCGTCGCCTCTGGGTAGCCGCTGAAGGATCTGGGAAAAGGTGTCTATCATCGTGTTCCTTTGTCGCTCAAGGGCTTCTTCGAGCAAGATTTTGATAGGATCTCCTGCCCCCTCGCCTTTATTTTCATCCACCATGGGAGGGCATCGATATTTGCGAGGCTGGTCTTGCAAAGGTTTGACCATTTCAAGCCCTAATTCCTTATATGTCGACCTCGTTGGGGACATGCAAAGAAAAATAAAGAAAAAGCAGACCGCTCTAATACCAATGATCCGGATTTAAACAGGAACTCAACAAATTACAGAAATAATCATAAATACATATAGCAGTGGAAATAATACTTCATTTCATTAATGTAAAATACTGAAATATGCTTACAAACATAAATGGAAATAAACCAGCTAGGGCAATGGTAGCTTATCTCTGAGAAGAGATGTGGTGGCTACATGCCTATGAATTGTGTTACACTGAGGCTTAAAGGCCTATTTATTGTTGAGAAACAATGGAAAACCCTTAACATCCAAAAACTTAACCCTAGAAGATGAAACGCAAAACTGTGGACCCCGTTTTGGGTAAGTTGGTACATCAACTTCCCGTGGTCGTACTTTGGCACCCGATCTTCGTTTGACATGTACAATAGCTCGTTAGAAAGAGCTATCCCAGCACTACAACCTTGGGAAGAGAAACATCGGTCCATGGACCCATGTTGCTCCCAAATTTTCCAAAAAACGTCGTTTAGGGCCTCAAAACAGCTTGGGAAGTTCAAGACCTTAAAAACTGCTAAACGTAGTAAATTGTGCTACAATTACGGAAACTGAAAAAATGAAAGAGACAGATGTGGAGGTCCAAGTGGGATAGGTTGGTGGCCACTAACATTCACCTGGATCACTTGCAAACCCAGTTTTAGGTGGTCTGTGCACTCCGCTACAAACTCTTTTAGGCCTCTGCGCACTCAGTTGCGAAGCTTGCCAAAAAATACAAACTTACAGATATATAGACTCAATTCGCTTATGATCTTCTCATCCCATTATTCATATTCAACAAATTATTACATCTTCTTTATATATACTTCCTCACTACATGACCATGATCCACATATCATGGACCGACAAAACAATGGACTAATATTTGAAACCCGTTACAAAATAAGGGACTTTTGACCCACCCCAAAGCCCCTAAACAATGTGTGATGAATAGAACTTTGCTTTCTCCATGCGCTCCACTCCTCAAAATGTGGATTCTTTGACCAAAACTTGGACTAAGTTGGGTTGTGCCCAACAGCCTCCAACACTCACCCATGACTCGTCCTGAGTTACTCAGATGTGGTTCCTTTGATTTTCACTACAATTCCATTGTAGAGTGCATTATACTAGTAGATTGTCTATGCCATTTGTTTCTCTTGTTTGCACACCTCCTCTAGCAATGCCTTTATGGTTGGGCCAGCAGCCTTCTGTAGTATTTCTACCTCCCTTTTCTTTAGATCTTTGAGCCTTTCGTCCACCGCCTGAGATATTTTGAGAGCGTAAACCTGCCACGATTGATTCCTCACTTGTAAAATTTTCTCCTTCTTCTAAATACCATTTATATGCTTTTGGAGGTTCTTCCCTTCAATAATGCTGGCAAGTTTTTGTAAGACTGGTAGGGTCTTTATAGTTGCCAAGATCTCGTCACGTTTCTTCTTCTTCGCCTGTAATTCTTCCTTGATATTTTTGATATTTGAATCCTTCTGCAATGAGATCCAAATCTGCATCGTGTCATGCAAATATTTCCCACAGTCCACCACTGTGTCGAAGATGTCTTTCAATGTTGCCTTTAAGTCTTTCTACCTCTGCTCCCGCACTTCTGGTGGTGTGGATGGCTGCAACCTTATTTGTAGCTCTGATATCTGTACTCCATACTCAAATTTTATCTTCGCCAATGTATTCTTCGATTCCTTGATCACGAGGGCAAGCTTCGTGACCTTCTATGTTGGTGGTTCCACCTCACTGACCTTCGCATCTGAGACTTTGTTGCAATTATCTTCGATGGATTTTTCCAACTGTTCTTGTCGTTGATATACTTCGTCTATTTTCTTAGCCACCTACTACAGCTCCTTCTTCATTGCATCTTTCTCCTTTTACATCTTCATAGTCGTCGTTGAGGTTCACTGTTCTTGCTCCTACAGCTCGGTTGTTAAAATTTGATGGAATTCGTGTAGTCTTCCATGCTTTGGCTCATTCTTTGTCCTTCGGTGAGTATCAATGAAGTGCCCCAGCTGGTATCTACAAAATTCTAACGTCGAATTGTGTTTCTATCCTTTGTTGTACCTGCAATGGCCAAGTTATTTGTTCTGGTTGTTTTGCTACTTGTGGCAATGCATTCAGCTCTGTAATACCCTATTGTACCTTATCCAATCTCATTCTATATTGATTATCATTTCTATCCCAGGTCTCCAATGTGATCTCTTGGACCTTCTCTCTGATCTTGTTGATGTCCCCATCATTAAGGACAAGCACTTCTGCACCCTAGGACTTATCCTCTTTCTGCTTTTTCCTCTTGCCTGTCGCAGTTGTTGTGTCTCTCGTTTTGACAATAAAAGGTAATTCCTCTGGTACTCCTGCATCATTGAGGGGTTCCTCATGCTTCTTCTCTATTTCCTTTGTTTCTATCTCTGCATCATTTCCACTTGTACCTTCATCCTGTGGTGTACTCTTCTTTGTTCCAACTACCCCACCGGGTGGAGTCATCCATTCTTCTAGCCATTTTTGTACTACGACGAGAAAATCATCTTCAATTACTAAGTATGGCAGTGGGTGCTATGTACTAGTTGAGTCCTTCATTGCCTTGACATAGGCTTTGTGGAAGTCCACTTTGAAGTTTGCAATGTTACAATATTGCTTATATAAACTAGGTGATAGCCTTTGACGCTGACTCACCACCATGTGTATATCCATTGCCATCACCACAAAGAAAATCATATTCTTTGTTGCACGAGTCAGCTCTTTAGTAAACTAGAGGGAAGAATACCTCGCTACTTCATAAACATCCACCTCGACATATGGAAATTGCAAGTCTTCTGGTTCTTTCCACCTATTAGGGTGATGAGTATTATCAGCGCAACGTAATGGAAGGTCTTCCCCTCTTCATGTGCTTCTCTGCAATATGTCAAAAATTCCTTGCAAAGATAGGCAACCCAGTTAAATTGGACCCTTGCACTGCACTGTGCAACCAAAGATACTATAGTTGTAGGCACCACATTGGCCCTACACTTACTCATTATATTACCTACCAAGATGTGTGTAGTGGCCAATCTAGGGTGCTAGATTAGACTAGATTTAATATCAACCAAGGTAGGTAAACTTAGAGGCACGTG
>APFE031138852.1:181916-240600 GCA_000404065.3 Pinus taeda | reverse complement strand
GTGGAGGTTCTAGTTCTGGTCGTCGGTCTGTGCGGGAGCCTCCGAGAAGACCACCACGACCTCCTTATACTCCTGGAGACTCTCGTGGCAAGGGCCACATGTAGATTTATCATTTACAGTTTACTTGTCTTTTTTAGTTTCTATTGGACTTTAGTTTTCATAACTGTTGAGTTTTGAGTCCTTGACTCTTGACTCTTGACTCCTTCATATCATAATAATATTTTTTGTAAACAATATATCACTGTGACAATGAAAATTGAAGTTTGAAGTTGGGCCTTGGCAATTATAACTCAATTTGGTAATGATTGTGAATTATGAATATGATGCTTCGTGAAAGACTAAAGTTGTTTCATTTCATTTCACTATTCATGTTTCATTTTATAAATTTATAACATTTCATATCATGTTAACAGTTAGAAGTTAGGACTTAGAAATATCTAAGATATTACTTCTTGTAATGGTTAAACTTAGCTTACAAGTACCTGTACAACTTTGGTGATCAATGATGATAAATGCTATTTAATTTCAATTTTAAAAACTTGAAGTTGAAAATTTAAGATTGAATGTGATGAATCATGATTCATGAGACTCAATATGTTGCAGTTGTAATATGTGTAAAATTACTATCTTGTGGACACGGTTGATGACGATTATAATTCTAGATGATTGATGTGATATGGTTCAATGATCAATCTATGTTTTTTTATGTTTTTTATGTCTAATTCATCATTCTACATGTTTTTGTTGACATATATGTATCAAAAATTAAAAAATATATATATTTTTAAAAAATCACTCCCGGATTCGCTCCCAAACCGAGAGCTTCTGAAAATGGTCGCTCCCGCTCCCAAGTAACATGGTCTGCACACCTTTAACCGAACTTATCTGCACGTACCTTTAGCCGAACATGAGTCGAGCAAGTGCCCGCCACTACGTCCACATACCCATCGCACATCATGAGTGCGCCCGTACCCATGACTTCGGTTTTTCAACTATCTTGAGCGCTCGCCAACTCGAGGCCCTTACATCCTCCCCTAATTTAAAAAGGTTTCGCCATCGACAACACCATCCTCGCAAACTCCATTGCCAAGACTAAATGTCGCAAAGTGTCACCATCTCCAACACCAAATGTCTATGTTGCCTAACTCCTTGCCTTCATCGCACTAACCTCCATCAAGGCTCATGATTCTCTGTATGGGTAATACTCCTCAATAAATGGACAGAACCATGTATCGTCATCGTCATGTGAACTGTTGTTGTTGTACTCCAACTCAACTCTACCATGCATCCCACATTGTCGACCCCCCATGACTCAAACTAGTTGGGTGATCATTCCAACTGTCACGCTCAATCCATGAGAATGCACATCCTCATGCCTCCGTCAATCGTTTCCTTCAACACTTTGTCACACCTACAACTCAACCAAGAATTATGTCCCTCTCCACACAATGCTAAATGTCATACCTAGGTCCATGAAGAAACCTCCACCTCCTCTGTAGTATGTTGCCCATCAATGCTATCGTCCATGTGCTGCCCATGGTCATATACCAACAGCCACATCCATCCAGCATCATTTCTATGACGCCCTCCCCCAAAGGCCCCTTTGTCATGGTGGTGCAGCACCTCCTCATCATCAAGGCACTGCACCCACCCATCTCCAAAGGTGTAGTGCGTGACAAGGGCCAGGAAGTTGCCTCCCTGAATCTTATCAACCCATGTATCTGAATGATGATGCGTCCTCAAGTAATTGTGCACAGCAACAACCTCTTCCTTCAAACATCTAATCTTCTCAAATTTTCCCTTTGTCAACTAAAAGTCATAGATGCCCATAGCATATCTGTAATAGTCTACAATACCAGCTGGATCTCTCCCTGCATACTCACCTCCTTCGCTTGCCTTAGAAGCACTCAGGCCTCCTCTCTCCTCAGCAATCCCATGGTGAAGCTCTATAGAAGTTACAACTGCCTTCTTCTCTACGATGGGTGGAGCCATACTTCCACCTCCATCCTTCTTCTCTTTCTTGGCTCTTGCAACAAAGTCGATCATCCTCTTCTCCTTCGTCACTTGAGTCAAACATCTGACCTTCCGTTGTTCCACATGTTCATGCTTCACATTCGAGTCCTTCTCATATAAAGTCATCGAAGCAATCCTTAGACAATACCCCAAGCAACTCTTCTTTGTCATCGGCACGATCGTGGCTTTTGCACTAACTGTAATCAAGAGTATGTCCTGGTCCACCATCGGTATGGTTTGTGCTGCTAAAAGTCCTGCCCCAAGACCATAGCATGATCATCCATCTCAATCACCCTTAGATCCAACTTTCCAAACCATGAACCCACCTTCACTTGTGTCCTTTAGAACACCTGTCACAGCCTTCATGCTTGAGCTAATAGCTTTGAAAGCACTCAACTCCCTTTCCATTCCAGCCTTCAACTTCAAAGATGTTGTTGCCTTCTTACTAAGGAAACTACATGTAGCTCTCGTATCAACTAATGCAGCAAACTTTTTTCCACCTACGGTTACCAGCACAAAACTCAAACCCAATGCACCTTCATCCTACATAGGCTTTGTCTTGTGTCTTACTTCTGCAACCTTCTTCATCATCTCTTCCTTAGAACTATCTTTCGCCCTATGCCTCGATCTAATTGTCCTCTTGAGGTATGCAACTTCCCCTTTTGGTTCATTTGCGTAATTCAAACCTAGTCTAGCTTGAGTTCCATCAATCTTTTCCTCCTTGTGCTGCCCAATTGCACCTGCTTAGCATACATCATCTTCAACTCAAAGTTCCCCCATTGTTCGCAAATCACCCTTCATTGCCTGATAGTAAGCCAAGTCTTTTAAAATACGATCTCATCTGCCTCTATAACAAAGATGTGATCTTCTTTGCGATCAAGAAAGTCCCTCTTGATTCCTTCCTCAAGTTCCTTGACTTTGACCTACAACTTGGTTTGTTCCTCCCTTAAGCGAACTCGTTCATCCATAAGTTCTTGGAGTCTATGGTTGCCTTGTTGTAGTTTTCCATCAAGTTCTTCAAGTTCAGCAGACTTCCCATGGAGATTGTTTAATGCCTTCTGCACATTCACTATTCCATTCTTGATGTGGTCCAAGTGTTCCCACTCCTGCACAAGTGCTTCATAGTGTTGTTGCCCCTAAACCTTCCAAAAATCTGCCACCTCTTAAAGTTTTCGAACAGCCCTCATGACTATTATGTTTAGCCTAACTGGGCCCCTTCAATGTGCCTCTGCCAACCTATGTCGCACTAAGACCAACTAATAGTCTACAAAGCCCTCTTTCTACAAAATGGCCTTTTGATACCATCTAACCATGAAGTGGGACGATGTATCTCTGCAACCAGGCTCTAATACCATCTGTCACAACCCCACCCTAATGGTGACTTCCAAACACACGTGAGCACGGTGCAGCACCACCTAACTCTTTCGTTTCTCACTACTTAGTTTACGAAGTACGTCTAACCTTCAACAATGAGTCAATTTTCATTAAGTGTTCATTTATTCTTATACATATGTAGTGAAACAATTAATATTCATAAACATTTATCTTCTTATTACGCAGCGGAAATAACATGTAAGCACAATGTACAACAACTTACACTAGTTATAAAGGGAGGGGCAACTCCCAATCAAGTCTGCCCAACACTTATAAAATTCTACAAATTTACAAGTATAAATATTTTTACACAGTCGTACTGCCTTCTTAACTGGTTTGCCCAACTTTACCAAAATCGTGCAGCGTCCCGCGCTGCGCTCTGGGTGCACCCTGCCCATCATGCAACGGAGGCCCAACTTCTTGCACAGACTGTGCCCTACTGGCCCAACCTCCATTCGGTGATAACTCTATCATGCAGCTTGTGCCACTTCGTGGAGCAACAGCCCACAACTTGTGGGAACCCCAAACTTCAACCCAGCAAACAAATTCACTTGCCTAACCAAACTGCAGAAACTCCATCCAATCACCCATACTTGCCAGCCCAGGGCGGGCGCATGGCCCAACTTGCCCGCCTGTGGGCGGAGCATTGCCACCTTGCAAAACTTTGCCTACAACCTGAACTCTTCAACCTATCTGATGACCCGGACTACCCACTTCATCCTTCGCTCTTGCGTCTGCAGCTAAGTGTTGTTCGATGGTTGGGTTGGTTGATTAATGTCCAAATGAATGCCTCCGCATTATACTTATACGCTATCCACCGTGTTAGTTTTTGCCAAGGGTCGCATCCTTTGGTTTACACTTGGGTCAACCCACCCATGTGCTTGCCCAGCCGACCTGTCCACATCCAATCGCGTCCCTTCAATATTTGCTATGAACATAAATTATGTAAAAATAAATAAAAATAGATAATAAATAATAATCATAATAATATAAATATAATAATAAATAATAAGTAAATTAACTAATGGTTAGTTAGTTAATAATGAAAAGGCGTGTCTTAGAGACATGCTTGTTCATGAAAGGGTACTCACTTGGCTATATATACAGGACCCTCGTTGTCATTTGTACTCATCCTACATCAATTTTTTATATAATATACAATTTACATTTACTGTCCTACAATGGATGTATTTGTCTACGAAGTATTTTAATATTTACGTTGCATATACGACTTTTGGTCGTTACATTGGTATCAGAGTTGTTTGATCCTCTGGTCGCTCAACTGCTGCACAAATTCGTGTTCTCTGATCTAAGTCTTTGACCGTCAAATTCGTCAACATTGTTTTCGTTGAAGCGTTTAGCTACAAGAATTTGGAGTTACAAGAATTTGGAGTTTCTCCATTTCGCTATCAAGCATTTGGCCATTCAATAATAATAATAATAATAAATTAATATATATATATTATGGGGAGAAAATAAAAAGTCAAAAAACAAAGATTAAAAAAGAAATAAAGAAAAAAAATCAATTTAAAAAACAAAAGAAAAAAATAAAATAAATAAGTACATATAAAGATTAAAAAAAAAAAAAAAAAGTTTTACATTATTGATAAAAAGTGCATAATAAAGATAGGAGGGAAACTTTCCAAATATATTTAAATATATTTAAAACTATACATAAGAGAAGTAAGACAAGGAAAAGTAGATAATATTATTTTGATTCTTCATTAAGTGGTTTACAAGAAACCAATGGTAATTGCCCATGGTATTTTAAAAGGAAAAGAAAAACAAAAAGAATACAAAATCTCTTTATGTGAATGGTAAGTTTTACTTTTTATATGCGTGAATGGTAAGTTATATCCGTGAAGAGTAGATAATATTATTTTGATTCTTCATTAAGTGGTTTACAAGCCCGTGGTTTTAGAAACCAATGGTAATTGCCCGTGGCATTTTAAAAGTAAAGAAAAACAAAAAGAATGCAAAATCTCTTTATGTGAATGGTAAGTTTTACTTTTGATGTGGAGAACATTAACAGAGTCAAAAGTACATAATTGAACATATATTTTATAATATACACCAAAGGTGAATAGCCACGTTTCACTAGGGTTGTAACTTTTCAAAAAGAAAAAAGAAAAAATATTATAAATAAAATATATATAAAGAGAAGTATTATATTATAAAGTGGTATTTAAAAAAAAGTTCACTTCATAAAATTATTGAAAATATATATAAGTACAAACAAAGTATTATTATAAAAGGTTTCATAAGGAGAAAATATTAGTTAAGAGTTAAGAGTTTATGTTAAAGTACAATATTTAAATATTATTTTTAAAGTACAAAAGGAAAAAAAAAAAGCGTAAGTAGAATTATATAAAAAGAATACAAAACAATTTTGAAATATTAAGGATAATAGGAAATTGGATTGAAAGAGTTTTGAAGAATTATATATTATATATAATAATATATATATATATATATATAATATATTAAAAAGGCACTTTTAAAGGAGGCTTGAAGTACAAAGTACAAAGGAACTTTAAATATAATACCTTAAGTCATCACGACAAAACAAATGGGATCAAT
The DNA here is from genome assembly GCA_000404065.3 of Pinus taeda. Classification (NCBI taxonomy): domain Eukaryota; kingdom Viridiplantae; phylum Streptophyta; class Pinopsida; order Pinales; family Pinaceae; genus Pinus; species Pinus taeda. The sequence continues at coordinate 234,633 of APFE031138852.1, read as the reverse complement.
CATTGAAAAAAAATGATGGAGCTCAATTCTAAAATGATGAAAGAAGAAAGGTTTTCCTATAATGGTCTTTCAGTTACAGATCATAGAGTAATTACATTAAAAGGAAATATCCAAGGAAGAGAAGTTAATGTCGCCATCAACCCAAGCAATGATAAAAATTATATCAACATCAACTTGGCAAATCAACTATTAATTTCAGAGCTAAGCATTGGTGTGAAGAAAAATATTTTTGACCAAAACGAGTATAAAATTAGTGACCTACAAGTGATAATAGGTTATTACGACTACATATCTCAATTTCATGTTGTAAGGACAGATAGAAACACTGACATCATACTCGGTCAACTTTGGTTTAAGGATTTGGGTACATTCATGTTAAACATACAGAAACAAGTTTTGACGTTTCCTTATAAAGGGAAGATGGTCATGTTTCGAGACATAACAAGTAAATCAAAATCAATAAAATCTTCATTAGAAGACCTTAAAGATATCTCAGATTTGATGTTTCAAGATAACAAAAAAACTATATCAACGAAGCAAAAAGAGCTTGAAGAAGTCATCTGCAGTAGCAGAGACAGAAATTTCACACCTAAGAGGTCACCAAGAAAAGCTACTCGAACAAGTCAAGAAAGCTAAAGCATCAAAGAAGGAACTCAAGGAGCATTTATTAGAACAAGAAGAACAAAAATTATGTTTAAAGAGCCTTAACCAAACATTAGTAGAACAAATCAAGTGTTTAAAAGATGAGAAGCGTGAAGACCAAAATAAAGTTGACTCAGAGAATGAGGAATGCTCACGTCTCAAAAATCATAATCAAAATCTGCTCAGAGTAAAAAACTTAAGAACGATAAGAAGTCATTGATGAATAGGTTCAAAGAACTTGTCGCAAAGGAAGGATCAAAATCTCCAAATGTAGCAGTCCAAACTGAAGAAACAAAGATCAAGACCACTAATCTCGCAGTTCAAGCAAATCCAAACCTTATTGAAGTAGAAACGTACTCAGATGTTGTCGTTCAAACAAAGGATACCCCAAATAAAGATTCAGTAGTTAAGTCAACAACAACAATGCCTGGTGGCAATCAAGAAACTGTCATAAAAACATTAAAGGAAGTTCAAACAAGAAAAACTCCTTATCTACATCTGAATCACAAGAGTAGACACCTTAATCAATCTACAAATATGCATCACTCAGAACATAAACAACAAACTTATGTTACAAAGAATACTAAAGTGAGCTCAATTTAGTCTATTGATAACAATTTGATACAAAATTCCAGTAATCAGAAGATTCCACAGAAGGTTAATCTAGGATGGTCTGATCCATTCTCAGTAAGACAATTTTATATATCACTCCAAGGCTCATATCAACTTGTATCGACAAAGATGATTGTTCCGAGACAAGAAGGCATTCGTAGCAGAAAACGATATCAAGCAGAAGATATTCGTAGCAGAAAAGAGATCAAGCCTTTCTTCAACAAGCTTTGAGGACAAAGCTTTTTGAAGGAGAAGGCAATGTTATGAACATAAATTATGCAAAAATAAATAAAAATAGATAATAAATAATAATCATAATAATATAAATATAATAATAAATAATAAGCAAATTAACTAATGGTTAGTTAGTTAATAATGAAAAGACATGTCTTAGAGACATGCTTGTTCATGAAAGGGTACTTACCTGGCTATATATACAGAACCCTCATTGTCATTTGTACTCATCCTACATCAATTTTTTATATAATATACAATTTACATTTACTGTCCTACAATGGATGTATTTGTCTATGAAGTATTTTAATATTTACGTTTCATATACGACTTTTGGTCGTTACAATATTTCACTAAGTCGTGGGCCGACTTATGTTTGGTCGGGTGGGCACCCTTGCCCATCGCACGCGCTTGCCCGTCACACTACCCGGTCACCCAACTCATCCGCACACCTTTAACCGAGCTTGTTTGCACACCTTTAACTGAACTTGTCCACATGCACCTTTAACCAAACATGAGCCGAGCGGGCGTTCGCCACTACCTCTGCACCCCCATCGCACATCTTAGCGCGCCCGTATCTGCAACTTTGGTTTTTCGACTCTCTCTGGCGCTCCCCAACTCGAGGCCCTTACACTAGGGGAGTGGCTACATTTCAGGGCTGGTCCGGGAGGTATTGCTGGGAGCCTCGAACTTCCTTTGGAGCAGACTGGGTGCAGTTAGAGGAGCACGCACCTGTGGAAAAAATTGCTCCCAGCCATATCAACTTTTGGGTCTTCGGGGGCGCTATTGTCTTGATATTTGCCGAAGGTTTGGAGTGTGTTCCATGGCTAGAGTTGAGGGAGCTTGGAGCAACATTTATCTAGCTTTTGGTACTGCATAGAGGGTTTCTGGGTTGGCCTAGGCAAGGGGTGAGAATCTGAAAGATCTGTGGAGAAGGATTGTCGGGAATTGGGGGCTTGGATGAGGAGATTTTGCAGTGGGATTGTTGTGGAGTTTCCAGGAGTTTGGGGAGGTTGTTTGAAGGTGTTCACTCTTGTAGTGCACATTTCTGGTTGAAGAAGGAAGTGCGCATTTTTGGGGCTTCTAGGTCAACAGGAATTAACCCGATTCCTTGTTGGGTTTCACTGAGCTGGTGGAGTAGAGGTTGTGGATAATTTCTTGGAATTTTTGGAGCAGTCCAGAGGGTTGAATCAACAGATCTTTCCTAGCAGCAGCAACAGATTTTCTGGGTGGACAGATCTAATAGCAAAGCCATTTCCGGCACTTGGGCACTTCCATTTCTCACCTGGGATCTTGTCTTGCTTGTTGTAGCAAGCCCAGGTGCACATATTCCATATATATTTGTGTTCCTCCTGGTTCAATTACTAAAATGGCTCAGCTTGGTGCAGTTTTTGGAGTAAATTGTTGTTGTTAATGCATGGACTGAATTTTGTGTTGCATGTTGTAGTTTTGCTTGATCATCACCATTATTTCCTAGTAGGAATATTACACTCTTTCTGCAAGGTATGTGGACCATATTTGCAGCCCTGGTTCTCTGCAGTTAGGATGTTGTGGATATGGCCTTCTAAGCCTAATCTGGTGCAATCTTCATGGGATATGTTATGGCCTATTTGTACATTAATTATATGTCCTAATTCAGTGATGGTTGAGCTATGATATTTGTGCTCTAGACAATGATGAATGGCAAAGGAACCAGAGATAGTTGACAGTGATACATAGCTTGATTCTGGTACCTTTGTAATGGTAATGTTTGAGTTAATTTCTAGTGTTAGTGTCAGTGATGCTTGGGCATACCTTCAATGCATGACAGTGATATACATAACAGTGACTTTGAGGAATACTATAGTGACCTTGATGACAGTAACCTCAATGTCTATGACAGTGCTTTGGATATGTGACAGTGATCTTCATATCAGTGCTTTGGATCATCATGACAATGCTTTGGATATGTGACAGTGATCTAAATGACAATGTTGTGTGACTATACCTTTATGATATGACAGTAACCCTTTATGGCAGTGACCCTAACATGATAGTGATCTTTGGTAAATGGCAGTGACACTTTGATCTAAGGTTTGATGATGACAGGGATGGGAGAATGCCTATGACAGTGACAATGATGTATACTATGCACGTATCACAGTGATATGATAGCAGCTCTCTTGGACTTGTTTGATTATTGGAGATTAGATCGTTCAGTTCACAAACAAAGTTGTGAACTCACTTGGGTTGGCTCTAAAAAGCCTGATGTGATTATTGTATTTCATTGTACTTTGTATTTCAACTGAAATTTGATGAATATTTAAAAGCAGAAGAATCTAGTTGGGTTTCCCCCTTGTGGGGTTTTGCTCTGGTCTCTGACCTAAATATTGGTGTCTCTATTGTGTATGCTATTCTTCTATTGTTCTTTACAATTCAGCTGTATTGTTGATGTTTATTGTTTTCTCTACATAATTGCTAATTATAAAATGATGTTAAGGGGTAAATGTTATATGATAATGTTGAAAAGTTTAAAAATTGCAATTAGCTACAACAAAGAGCAATCTAGCCCTACAAATTAACAGAACCATCCTAAAGCAAGAGCAAATATTGCTATTGTGACATTAGGCACTCTTTCATGCCCCTAGCATTGCACATTGTTAAAGGACCTTGTAACATTTAAAGTGCATGTTTGGGAGGTAATATATACAAGCAAAAAAAGCATTTCATTCATGAAAAGATAGACAATGTGAACAAACTATTATTTCTGATTTTTACAGGAAACAATAAATCTCTATTAGTCGAAGGAAACTTACATTCTGCCAAAGCCCTCGGATCTCCTCCAAGGGGGTAGAACTCAATACCAGATGTAGTTACAAATGAACGGAAATTGGCATGTGTTGCCAATCTAACACGGTGTCCATACTCCTACAAAACAGGCCAAAACTTAATGTCAAGGAGATCCTATGCCAATCAGTCAAAGCTTAAAATATTGTCCATTTTTCAGCAATGTTTAAAATATATAACCCATATTGCTTTAATGTAAGTATACCAAAGAATTGATTCTTCAACATCCATAATTATTAAATCTTCATGTAGCTAAAATCCACAAACCCTAGTTAAATATCTAATTTTAAGCCCAATATGCCAATAATATCCAAAACAAAAGAGAAAAAGAAATTAAATGTCTAGTAAATATGAGCAGCATATCCTCTAAAAATAGGTGGCAGCAACAAAATATTAAGCACAAAGTTTACACCTGAATGCCACTCGCTTGACTTCGGGAGTGGTCCAGCCACATTTATGTGTGGTACTGCTTTTCCATCAAAAGCTGTCGACAATATGAAATACATTTTTCCTTTCTCTGGCATTCATCATAAAATATTACATTCCTAAGCATTTATTTCTACACGCCAGATTTTGGCATAACACATGTTGTAGTTTTAGACATGGACTTCGGAAACTATGGCCTGACAAAACAATCTAGAGAAAAAATAAGATGATTGATATTCATCTATTAAGTAAAAAAAGAGAATGGAAAAGAAGATTATGTTGCCAATTAGCTGTTATAACAACAGCCGTTCAATTATATTTTACTAGAAAGTTATATTTTTATTCCAGTCAGACTCTTGCACTCGCTGGTCTCAAAAAGCCTCTGTATTATGTAAGAAATTGTAATTATCTTATCCAACTATTCTGCACAGCTGATGGTATGTCAAATTTATAATAAATTTGTACTGATTCAAGTTCATTTGCTCATAGTAGCTTGCAACAGCATTAATTATGCTTGAATGGACATGATTCTGAAAATATCTTCTACATGCTTTACTTATTCCGAGGGAGATAGTCACAGGTATTTCATAGTTTAGTATTGAGCAAATGGGTGTATGCAAAGAGTTCATACTTGAAAAGCATGCCAAGGCTACTCTCCCAAGCAACAAGCATAGGTATAAGGGGATTCTAGACCTAGTACATTTAGATGTTTGTGACCCAAAATCAGTAGCATCAATAACAAAATGCATGTATTTTATTGATGATTTCTCTCGCAAGGCTTGGATCTACTTCCTAAAAACCAAGGATGAAGTCTATAACAAGTTTCATGAGTTCAAAGCTATAGTTTAAAATTAGGCAAGGAAAAAGATCAATGTTTTGAGATTGGACAATGGGGGAGAGTGTAATATTCCAAATTGAAATCTACAGCTAATAACAGACAGATGAAATAGGCTATAGAAAATAAAATCACAAATACGCATGCACCATCAAAAACAACAAGAAACTAAGCATATAAGCTGAGTCATTTTATTAGTTCATAAGGATAAATCAAGTGAAATAGGATGAGGACCATAGAATCTGGGCTTGCTACTGCAAGCACGACAAACCCAGGTGGAAGGATGTAATCTCAAATGTTGGAAATGGCCCCAACTAATAGCTAGCACGACCTAGTAAACAGGTACTGCTACTGAAGTGGAACTAGTGATTCGGGCCTCCAAACTACTCAGAAAATTTTGGAAAATTAATTGGAGCAACCACACAAGGAACCCAGAATAACCCAGAAAATTTTCACAGGCCCAAGTGGTGGAAATGGTCCCAGGGTGAACTCCACCCTCCTCCTACAATTTCTACTGTCAGCTACTCGATGGAACTAGGAATTCTGCCCTCATAAGTGCTCAGAAAATTCTACAAAATTAATCCTAGCCTCCTCTCACCAAACCCGCAAAAACACAGAAACGGTTTGGGTTGAATCCACAAACCCCTAGTGATCCCCAACAAGTGCAAATTGCCCAATCTGGCCAGAAAATGACCCACAGTCTTGATATTACTAAATTATACTCCAGATTTACACCAGAAATTTCTCCCAACTCCAACTAATTCTCCACTGAGAAACACCTCCTATCTTTAGCCCTCATCTCTCCACAAATTCTTCTCCCTTATTCCCTAGCGCAAGCTAACCCCTGCGCAATGTTCAAAGTGGGAGAAATGGCTCCTCAAAAGCCCTTCCTCACAGCCCAACAAATTTGCTACAAAATCTCTGGCAATTATTAGAATAATGCTATTTTAGTGTTTAATACTCATTCGGATAAGATCGTGTGTGATCTTATTAGCTGTTTTTTAAAAGAAACTTGTTTCTATTTCTTACTAGAAACTTGTTGTTTCTATTTCTGTAAATACATTTGTATTATTTATTGAGCTTCATTGCTCATTGTAAATCAATTCAATTCATTCATTAATTATGGTATCAGAGCTCGGGTATTTTTTTCGAAATAATTTCTCACTGTTTGAAAAATTTTGCTTCATTTCGAAATAGCTCTCTAGAAGTCTGGATTTTTTTTTACTAGGCATCATAATTTCTGAGCCGCAGTTTTTTCTGAGGGTTTTTCATACCAGAGTTGTCCGTGTAGTGTTGGGTCGGATTTGTTTTGATTCCGAGTTACAGCGGGTGTGGATTTCTACATTGCAAGGCGTTCTCACCATCTGAAAAACGAAGCGTCACCAATACCCATACCCTGCAAGTCGATCATCACATTCTGTCCAACAATACTCTCTTACACCGTTGTGTTTCCCCTTCTAATCAGCCCTCTGATTCTGCTCCCCTCCGTTCCTGCCCTTGAGTTGAAAAAGGTCGTTGTGGCCATTTGTCAGTGTCTATTATTTTTTGTTTCAGCGGACACAGCAATCTGCCCGTCTCTTTCTGTAACTCATTCGGTTTTTCTTGAAACAGCAGGAATCATCGTCACCAAGAAGACTCTACTTCTGCAAGATAGTTGGAACCAATCAACGCAAGCACGTCCGACGCATCTCTACCTTTACGCAGGCATGTTCGACACTAGAGAATCCGCTTATGCTATTGTGGTTGGTCGTGGAACACCAAGCATTGAGAAGCGGCGGGCATGGGAGCTCTATAATCAAAATCCACACTCAAATATCCAACGACCGAGGATTGGTTTCCGTGTGCTCCCTTAGACAGATTCGGAAGTTCTTGTTTTCTCTCCTCGTCGACGTGGGATTGCTCATCACTTGCCCCCTTTGCCACCCTTGCAGGTATTTAAGACACCAGAACGTCACTCGATTCTGTCCTCCGATCAATCCCTAGAGTGACTATTGAGAAGAGCTTTTGGTCCCAGAATTCAAGAAAGGAAAAATGACTGAGCATCCCAGTACTTCAAGCGAGCGACGCTCATACACAAGCTTAGGGTTCGAGCATCATCGCACAAGTTTTGTGCTCCACTAGTCTGACACCCAACACTGCTCTCAACTTCTTAGAGTGGTTGAAATCCACGCAGAGTTCCATGACAGTCAGCACACTTTTACGTGACAGTCAGCCCACTTCGGCGATCGATTTGGCATTTTCTGGTCCCAGTATTAAAGCAACGTTGTACGTGTTCCGGTGTTAAACGAGGGTTTTGTTCCGTGGGCGGCTTGTGAGTTATTTCAGTGTATTTCAAATTCAAACGAAAACGAAATTCTAATTCCAGTGGCTCGTTTTTTGACCAAGGTATTCTATTTTTTTGTTGCAAAATGTTTTCGATTATAGAATTGATGTAGTTTTGTGATATCTCAACTGGGTAGTCATCAGAATTTTCTAGGTGCATCGTTTTCCGTACCTCGATTTTCGAGTCAGCAGATTTGAATTTTGTTTCTAGCACTTGTCAGATTTTTTTCCAGATCAGCCAGCACCTACATTGAAATTCGTGCTAGATTCCTTTGTTGTTTTCTGTGTCTTGGGAAATGTGCAGATGGCCTCACTAACCAATCTGATGTTGGAAGGCAATTAGCGCTTTAATGGCACCAATTATAATATTTAGAAACAAAGAATGTTGACCATTTTTTAATATAGGCATCTTGACCAACTCGTTTTGGGAAAAAAGCTCAGTCCTGGTACACCTGGTACAAATCAGGATAAATTTGATGATCGAAATCAAGAGGTTGTTATGCTTCTCAAACTCTCTGTGATTGATGACCAGTTACCACAAATTCCTTCTGGCAAGATAGCTGCCAAAATCTGGCAGCATTTGAAGGAATTGAACAAGACATCCGACAAGAGCAGAGCTTTCTTTCTAAAAAAACAATTGTTCTCCATCATGATGGACGAACATATGTCTTTACAGGAACATCTTAACAAGTTTAAAGACATTCGATATCAACTTGAAGCCATTGGTCGGACCATGGAGGAAGAAGATATGGTAGTCATCACTATGAAAAGTCTACCAAAACCTTATGAGCACTTCATAGAAACACTCAACATTACCTCCACTAATGTTGATCTAAAGTTTCCAGAGTTATGCACCAAACTCATGCAGCAGGATCATTGGAAACAGCAGTTTGGTAGTAGTGCTTCATCAGCCTCCTCAGAAAATGCTTTTGCTGCCAAATATCCGTCCTCTCAGTCCTTTCAGCAGAAAAGTTCTTCTCAGCCTTCTGATTCTGCTAGGAAGAAAAATGTGCAGTGTAATTACTATCACAAGTTCGGCCACATGAAGAAAGATTGCCAACAGAGCATTGCTTCTGAACAAAAGAAACAGGGAGGGTCTCATCAGATAGCGAATGTTGCAGAACATTCCGAGCAGACAGAATCTGCCTTTTACACCTTTATGGCTAAGAGGTCCTCAGATCATGTCCCGTCTTCTGCCTGGTACATTGACTCTGGTGCATCATGTCATTTCTCTCACAAGCGTGACTGGTTTATTGACTTCTCATATTTCAACGATTATGTGGTCTTTAGTGGAGGTGAGGAGTACACAGTGGTTGGTAGAGGTACAGTTCAGATCCAATCTGGTGGGCGCACACACATCTTCCTGAATGTGTACTATGTTCCTAGTATGGAAATTAATCTGTTGTCTGTCAGCCAGATTATGAGGAACTCTCCTTAGCTCGATGTAGTGTTCAGTGCACACAAATGCTCCATTATTGACAGGGAAACTCGTCTTACAGTTGTTGTTGGCCTAGAAGACCATGGCCTATACAGGCTTCTTGACATTGGTGATTCTCCAAAGGTGGCTCTAGCAGCTCATGTTTCTCCCATCAGCACTCCGTGGCATCAGAGATATGGGCATCTAAACATTCAATATCTCTCTCAGCTATCTCGGGAGGGACTTGTGTCAGGGTTCCCTGATAATCATACTTAGCAGTTGGAAGTGTGCGACGCCTATCAAGCTGGCAAGCAACATCGATCTTCATCCAAGGATGGAGAATCTTAGCTCGCATCTAAGGTGCTCCAGTTAATTCATGTTGATATTTGTGGTCCTGTGAATACATCTTTAGTTATTGGTTGCAAATATTTTTTGCTTGTTGTAGATGATTTCAGTAGAAAGATGTGGGTGTACTTTCTAAAACATAAATCTGATGTATTTAGTATCTTTCAGACGTTTAAGTCCTTAGTTAAAAAAGAGTCTGGTTGTAATATCATAACTCTTAGGACAGATAACAGGGGGGATTTTGTTCTTTTGCTTTCTCCAACTTCTATGATACCCATGGCATCAAACACCAGTTAACTACACCCTACACTCCTCAACAAAACAGTGTTGTCGAACGTTGCAACCTTACGGTTGTTGAAATGGCTCGTTCCATGATACAACACAGGAGTGTTCCAAACAAATTTTGGGTTGAAACAGTGTTTATTGTTGTCTATCTTCTTAACCGATCACCTACTCAGGCTGTTAAGGGGAAGACTCCAGAAGAGGTTTGGTCTGGCCGTAAGCCTAAGATTAGTCACCTCAAAGTGTTTGGCTCGGTTGCATATGTTTGGATTCTAGCTACTAAGCGCTCTAAGTTGGATTCCAAAAGCCAGAAACTCATGATGACAAGGTACAGTGATCACCACAAGGCCTATAGGCTGATAGATTTAGACATTGATCGTCTTATCTTCAGTCAGGATGTAGTATTTGATGAAGACAGAGGGTTCTTTCAGTCCCCTCCTTCTGAGCAGTGTTCTGAGGATCAGTCTCATAGTGTTCTTCTTCCATTAGGTCCACCTGATGGGAGGGATGATGCAGCATCAGTATTTGATAATGCACTACCTAAGTTCCCTCCGGAAAATAATCCTCCTCTCGTTGCTCTTGTTCCTGAGCCTCCTCCACCTACTCCAAATATTGGTTCTTCTACTCTCCGGCCTAAATGGTGGGCTAAAACTATTGGTGATCTCCAAGATAATGAGCTCCTTGAAGGTAGAACTTCCAGAAATAAGAGCAAACAGCCGCCTATAGTAAAGTTTGCTCTTATGGCTAACTTACATAGTGTCTTTGAGCCTCAAACCAATTCAGAGGCTAAGGGTATACCTGAGTGGGAACAGGCTATGGAAGTTGAATTACAGAGTCTTTAGAAGAATCACACGTGGACCCTTTCTGATCTTCCTACAGGGAAGAAGCCCATTAGCTGCAAATGGGTGTATAAAGCGAAATACAAAGCTAACAGAGCCCTAGACAAGTATAAGCCTCGCCTTGTTGCTCGAGGGTTCTCACAGAAGGAAGGCATAAACTACGAGGAGACCTTTGCTCCTACAGCCAAGATAAGTACCATACGGCTCATCCTTGCCTTAGCAGCTCAGTTCAATTGGAAAGTTCATCAGATGGATGTAAAGAGTGCTTTTTTGAATGGTGACTTACAGGAAGAAGTCTACATGACGCAGCCTCCAAGATTCAAGGTTGTCGATCAAGCACAGAAAGTCTGTAGATTAGTCAAAGCACTCTATGGTCTGAAACAAGCTCCTCGGGCTTGGTACATGAAAATTGATAAGTACCTAACAGATCATGGCTTTCAGCAGAGTCCATCTAATGCAAACTTGTATATCAAGCATACTGGTGTTGATATTCTGTTTGTGGTTATCTATGTGGATGACCTTATCATTACTGGCAATTTAGCACATTTGATCCATGGGATCAAACAGGATTTGTGCAGCACTTTTGATATGACAGATTTGGGACTTCTTCATTACTGTTTAGGGGTTGAAGTCTGGCAGATGAGAACAACATCTTTCTCTCTCAGTCCAAGTATGCCAAAAATCTTGTGGACAGGTTCAGAATGCAGGATTGCAAACTTGCCACTACTCCTATGGAACCAGGGCTCAAACTTTCAGCTCAGTCATCCTCACCACTTGTGGATGAAACTTTATTCAGGCAATTAGTGGGCAGCCTCATCTACCTTACTGCCACTAAACTTGATATCAGTTTTGCAGTGAGCTACATTTCGCGCTTCATGTCAGCTCCTAAGGTTGATCATTGGATAGCAGCGAAGCGTGTGTTGTGTTATGTACGTGGCACTCCTGATTATGGACTTATGTACACTCGGAGTTTCGATCCTACAATCAGTGGTTACACAGATTCTGACTGGGCCAGTTCGGTTGACGACCATAAATCTACAGCTAGGTATGTGTTTACTCTGGGATCCAATGCTGTCACATGGACTAGTAAGAAGCAGCAGGCAGTGGCTCTCTCCTCGACAGAAGCAAAGTATCGGGGAGCAGTTAAGGCATCTTGTGAGGCAGTTTGGCTTCGACGTATGCTTGTGGATATGCATGTTTCCCAGGCAGGTCCTACTCCCTTGTTCTGTGATCATCAGGGAGTGCTCATACTCACCAAGAATCCAGTCTTCCATGAACGAACAAAGCATGTGGAAACCCATTGTCACTACATTCGACAGCTTGTTGAAGACAAATCCATTCAATTGTTGTATGATCCCACAACAGAGCAGCCGGCAGACATTTTCACCAAGCCCCTTGGTCTTGATAAGTTTGTAAAATTCAGAGGATCTATAGGTGTTGTCAATAGATTGAGCATTAAGGGAGGGTATTAGAATAATGCTATTTTAGTGTTTAATGCTCATTTGGATAAGATCGCCTGTGATCTTATTAGCAGTTTCTTAGAAGAAACTTGTTGTTTCTATTTCTTAGTAGAAACTTGTTGTTTCTATTTCTGTAAATACATTTGTATTATTTATTGAGCTTCATTGCTCATTGTAAATCAATTCAATTCATTCATTGATTAGCAATGTGTGGAAAAAATCCTACAAATCCTCCGGAACTCTAGCAATCTATAGCTGATCTCAATTGGATGCCTCGATCAACTTCTGCACCAAAAGAAAATACACACCAGGTGGAAATGATTTGCAATGTAGCTCCTTCAGAAGTCTTGAAATAGACTTCTCTCTACTCTCCTAGTGTGAAACTCGAAGTTCACCGAAGGTAGAGGTGGAATTCGCATTTGGGAATCCCTTGTGCTAAACCATAGTTTTAAAACTAGACCAGTCTGACTTGGACTCGCCCTGGTTTACCGAGCCATACCACTGCTTGGATCGACTAAGTCAATTATCTGATTCGGCGACCAATGTGTTACCGAACCGGCCAAGTTTTTCACCAAATCGACCGGTTCAGTAACGGACCGGTGAAACCAACCAAGCCCGACTTAAACCGGCTGGTCTCGTTGGCGAGAAAACAATGAAAGTTGAGCAGACTTGAAATCAATTTTTTTTTTGTTTAAACTATTTCCTAGCTCCTCTACCCCTCTCCCACGCCTATAAAGATGACCCAACCCACTCATATTTCCTCACAATTATGTTATTGCATTTGTGTGAGCATTTTTTAGGAGTTTGTGAGTAGTTGGAGTTGCTTTTTGGAGCAACATTGAGGAGGTTCTTGGGCAATCTCTGAAGCAACATTGAGGAGTTAGTTTTTGGAGCAGCATTCGTTATGTGTTTCTGTTCTGATCTTTATATATTACATGTATTGGACAGTGCACTAGGTGTCATTTTGATATAATAGATATTTTGATGAGCATACTTTGATTAGTCGTTGTCTTCTCTCTATTATTCTAATGCTTTGAGTTTGGAAACATGAATGAAAATCTTTAAAAATATGGTTTTTGATTAAAAATTAAATATTTAATTTACTTTTGCAAAGACCGAGTCATTGGAATCAACTAGTCCTTGTCAAAGTTGACCCTCGATTGGTTTTGAGTCCGAGTTTTAAAACAATGTGCTAAACAACATCCATTGACTTGGCTAAACATCTCAAGAAAACTTGTGTTCAGAAGTTAAAATGTCAAAAGATGCAAACGAAGGCCTCTTCTCCTTGTTTATAATTGTTGGCCCCCTTTTCTTTCTTGATGGCCCCCACTCTCTCTCTCTCCTAATTCGCACCCCCGCCTCTTTTCTCTCTCCTCCAAGAGTGCAAGTTCCCTTCTTGGGCCAAATTTCTCTCTTCTGGGCTCCATATTCCACTAGAGTTGCAATTTTCCTTTTTCCTCCTAAGTCCCAATGTCATAATTGCCTCTTCTAACAAAAATTGTCTCTAATGTAGAAACATGTATCTCTATATTACAGTCCTCCCCGCCAAAAATTGTTTGTCCTGAAGCAATGCCTGAATAAGTGCCCCCTCTAAATATTGATCACCACTATCACCACCAGTAATACTAGGGTCCCAAATGTGCCACTAAGTCATCCCTGATCTTTGCAATGTCTGGTCATGAAGGAATCCCTCGATACCCGAATCCCAAGCCATCCTGCTCACTATGAAGCACCCCTTGCTCCGCTCATTGTCTAACCAAGTATAGGTAACAGAAACCCTCTACATACTATCAGTGAGTAGAGCATCATGATAATGTAGGGCTCTATCCAACTCCCCATGAAGCTTCTCTACTGACTGGTCCGCCCTTCTGCACTCCAAGGGTAAACATCTGAAGATACAACCTAATCCCCATGGGAATGAAGTCTCTCCCACATGGGCTTCCCCTAACATTCACTAGTTGACCAACCTCCCATGTTGATATAGTCCCCCATGCCATCAGCGAGTCACAAAAGCCCATTGGAAGATCTAAAGGACCTTCCCCTGTAGAAATCAGCTCATACCCAAGGGTAGTTGTACTGCCAAGTCCTGTGATGCTTGGATCCCATGCTAGTCTAAAAAAGGTGCCACCATGTTGTTGTTGCACAACTCTGACTATGGCAGTCTGCCCATCATGCGCAAGTTGTATCCCCCTCTCCTGGGACCTAATGGCAAAATATATATAGAGTCCCAAGGCATCTGACCTAATGTTTTAAAAACTGGAACCGGTGACAAGACTGGTCCACCTAATGAACCGGGTTTTGAACCGGGACTGGTCAAGTCTAAACGAACCGATTTAAAACAATACATTAAATAATTAATTTTTAATGAAAAAAACTATTTTTAAGATTTAAAACCATGATTCCAAGCCAATAGAAACAAAATATGCAAGGTTTGCTCATCTGTATACCATGTAAAGGTGAATATATCAAAATGGCATTGAGTGCAATACATATCCGCAACAAAATACATAATCAATGAGGCCTTAAATGGCCTCTAGAGTCCGAAAACAATGCTCTAAGCTATGAGGTCACTGAACTACTACAAGTCTACATATCAGTGATCAACAACATGATCACTCCTCATCATGATCAACAACATGATCACTCCTCATCATGATCAAACTCATACCACTACTAGACAAGAGATCATCAACATGAGCTACATAAATAATATGCCGTTGAGTTTGAGGACTCCTAAAACTCCTCTACAACTTTAGTAGTAGTAGCAAAAATAGACTTCAAAACTAGAAATCACTGATCAACATGGTCACTCATGAAACTCATCATTGATTCAATGCTACTAGAAATACATAAACATCATCAACAAGAGATACATGAACATCATCTAGCTCAAAGTCTTCAGACTTGGATTGCTCAACCTTATAACATGATAGACATTTAAAAGGTTTAACATGCCTAACCAATGATTTTTGTTTGAGTGAAGGGTTCATCTCCTCAACCTTATAATGTGGTAGAAAAAGATTAGCATGCCTAACCATTTGTTTTCCTTTGAGTGAAGGGTGCATTCTTGTTAAGGCCATGGTAGAGGAGTTCAACAATCAGTAGCACCAACATCAACAAAGTTCAACAATCAACGCCACCACGATCAAGGTTCTTAAAGGGCTTCATGCTCTTGATCAAATGCCAATCTCATACCCTCACGCATGATAGAATCAAATGGAAACATTGCAAACCCCCAAACCATGAAATCCTGAAAAGCATTAAGTCTGCTGAATTTTGAGTGAAATCTAAAATTCTAGTTTCTCCATGTGAAATCCAACGAGGTCGAAACCACTCTCAAACATCCTGAGTCATTTCATGGTAATGTTAAAAATTTAAGTAAAAGGATGAAAATGAAAATTAAAGGAAATGTCACTTTTACTTTAAGAATTTAACAGTACCATAAATTGCCAACATTGTTAGGGTTGAGATGTGTCAGGAAAATGAGAGGGTAGGCATGTTTTTCTTGGAGGGACTATTTTTGGAGGAAAACAACCCCAAATTTCCCTCAAACCAGCTTCAAAACTCACAAAAACGCATTTTGTAGGGGTTATAGTTTCCTTGGCAATAAACCGGCCGATTTAGGTCAAAATTGGTCAGTTTAGGTCAAAAATGGCCGGTTTGACCACAAACCAGCCGATTACGACCGATTAGGGCAAAAAAAAGGCGCAATGAGAAGGTAAACCGGGTTTTTAAGCTAGTTTGACCCGGTGGGCTTGCTAACCAGCTGATTTTTAAAACATTGATCTGGCCTAGGCATCTCTGCGATGTCACGGCCTACCCACCCAACACTCACCCTGCTCCATAGCAGCAACAAGGAAAACCAACCTTACCATGTGACAAAGGCATAAACGCTCCCCCGCATGTCAAACCAAGTGTGAGTTGGGTCATCCTCTATCCTAATCCCGCTCATCACGAAATTGAGTGTCCAATCAACCAACCAAATCCTTTTATCCCACAACCAAAACGGTTATGGCACAGTCCTGACAGTTGTTGGCACCAACCTATACCACATCTTAGGTCCCTCTTTGCAATCAATATATGGACTCTATGCATCACGAACCAATCTGGCACGTGTGAAACTACCCTATGTCGGCCATACCATGTAGTCGGACCTGTCATTCTACCTCCAAAAAGCGCTCCACAATACTACATGGGGTCTAAACATCCACCTGCAAGTAAGGTCCATCAACCATTGTGGATGCTCCTGAGACACCTCAGAATGTCTTGCCAAAAGGGGGCAATGCATCTCGCTGAGTGTGGGCCCATGGGTGGTACAAGTGTTACCTCTGTAGAAAATTGGACTACCCCCAAGCCTACATCCACCAACTCATGCCCTAACCATATGCCACAGCTGGAAATCCTCTCTCCAAATGAATCGTGCCCTGTCCAACTGTCTCAAATGAACCTCTTGGGTCTTGTTGCTCGTGATGAGAGCATCAATAGATGATATCCAAGTCCCTTCTTCCAGTGTGCAATGTTGCAAGGTAATAAATGGAAGCTCACAGTTGGCCCTGTCATTAGCTCACTCTCCAAATCTGGGTGTGCCAAACCCAATGGTGTGCCTGATGCCCCGTCAGGAAATCTCTCTGGTGGCAGCACTCCAACAACCTGTTGTGCATCATCATGCTCTATTGCACACAAATACGTACCTCTGCACTCCTCTGCATAGCACTAAACTCCATGGCACAACTCCATGCACCACTTAATACCAATGCTCAATGTCATGCCACCACATACCATAGAGCATCCCATATGTGCCCATGCATCCACCACTCTGCCAGTAAACCCACCATGATGTGATATGCACCTCCTTATCTGACCCGGTACACTTGAGTGGCCCAACTCCTCACATGAAATTGGGAATAACACTATGTGCCAAACCTCAATAGCTCCAGTGCCCAATACATCAATGAGAGAGCATTGTCCCCATATGATGCCCCATCCAATGGCCTGTCAATGCCACCTCCTCGTACAAACTCCTGCCAGAGTAGGCTAATCACCCTATACCCCCATGCTAGATCAATATGCAAAGGTAACTCATGAAATCTATCTACCCCCCTATAAAACCATCCTATCACTAGTGTTGATGGAGAACTGAAAGTGTGTGGGCACTCTATCACTGTATCCATCACATCGCTAATACCACCACTAACCAAACCCATGTTGTGGCAAGGAACCCCACTTGGATCCCAAAAACAATCTGGCCCTCAGGCTCCTCTGGTAACCCCTGGCCCCTGCTAAACTATGCCCCTAGCCATGAATAGATCCAGACTCCCAGACTACTCAATTGGTTACCAACTCAATACCTCTCGCCATCCTATCCGAAAATAGGGATCGAAGGCACAATCTCCTGTGGAAGGAACAATCCCTCCAAGCCGATGCGATGCCATACTCAACGCATGTCGCTCAGTCTTATTAACCTAGTCATCGCCTATGGTCTGTACAAACAACTCTACCTCTCTCAATCCAATGTGTAGGGGTGGGCTAATAATGTTATAGACCTTGTCAACGTGCCACTAAAGCAAACTGTGTTGAAATCCCAACATGTGCTCTCTATGTTTCCCCTCATCAATGGCTAGCCCAAAGGATGGTTGTGTATCTTCCACCATCATGGGCTCAACATGAGCCTCTAACTGCTCCTCCATAGACATCCCAAGTTCCAACATGCAAGGCATTCTCACCAGTCAGTTGTAGATGGTTATCGTCCTGAGACTTGGTCATGAACCAGGATGCCTCATCAATGGATCCCTCAACAACAGATGGCACCACATCAACAATGGACACCTCTGTGCCTCCTGGAAACTCATCAACTAAGGTTATGTCTCCTAGTATCTCATCAATCTGTTGTGCACTGCTATCACATAAAAGCTCGCACATTGCCTCGAACACCTCATCAATGGATACCTCAACAACAAATGGCACCACCTCAACGGTGGACACCTTTGTCTCTCCTGGCACCTCATCAATGGATGGCCCTATGAGTGTATGCTCTACACTTTCCACCAAGGTGTTAGCCAGAGCTATCAAAGGAATCTCCAACAAGGGTGACTCCTGTGTCATGTTGGGTATATCTACATGCTCCTCACAACCTTGCATGCCCTAAGTTTCATGCTCAACCTCCTCCTTAGGCCCCCGATATCTAAAGCTAGGTCTCCACCAGCAAAAGGGCCCCCTAGTTTTACCCTTTAATTGTCCATGACTTGTCTGCTACTTTAGAGGACTTCTGGTGCCCTAATTTTGTCGACTTTTCCCACATGCTGTAGATGGCGCCACCCCCACGGCCTACGCACCTCTAGTGTCTTTGTTGTAAGGATGAGGATGGATTTGGTCCGTCACCCTCCTCAACTGGGTCAACCTCCCATCGCTCCAGCGGCTTCCACCCCATAATTCCTACATAAGGAATCTCCCTTGAGCCATGGGTTTGCCAATTGTTTCACCCGTCACTATGCATACATTCCCAACACCTTCATGGTCTTGCTAGCTTCCCCACAGCTGGCCAATATCATGCTCTGATACCACTATAATATTCTAAATTGAAATCTATAGCTAATAACAGACACATGAAATAGGCTCTAGCAAATAAAATCACAAATATGCATGCACCATCAAAAACACCAAGAAATTGGGCAAATAAGTTGAGCCATTTTATTAACTCATATGGATAAATCAAGTACAATAGGATGAGGACCATAGAACCAAGGCTTGATGTTGCAAACACACCACACCTAGGTGGAAGGATGTAGTCTCAACTGTTGGAAATGGCACCAACTAATAGCTCATACAACCCCGTAAACTATTACTGCTGCTAAAGTGGAACTAGTGATTCACGCCTCCAAACTGCTCTGAAAATTATTGGAAACTACCTAGATCCTCCTCACAAGGAACCCAGAAAATATCATGTACCCAAGTGGTGGAAATGGTCCCAGGGTGAACTGCGCCGCCTCCAACAATTTCTATTGTTGGCTACTGGATGGAACTAGGAATTTTTCCTCCAAAAGTGCTCAGGAAATTCTGCAAAATTAATCCTAGCCTCCTCTCACAAAACCCACAAAAACCCAGAAAGGGTTTGGGTTGAATCCACCGACCCCCGGTGACCCCAACAAGTGAAAATTGTCCAATCTAGCCAAAAAACACCCATGGTCTTGATATTATTGAATTATACCCCAAATCTACCATTCGAAATTCCTCCCAGCTCCGGCTAATACTCCACTAAGAAATACCTCCTATCTCTAGCCCTTATCTCTCCACAAATTCTTCTTCCTTCTTCCCCAGCACAGGCTAAGCTAGAAACCCCTACGCAATGTAGAAAGGGGGAGAAATGGCTCAAAATCCCTGTCTCACAGTGCAACAAATTCGCTATAGAATCTCTGACAATGTGTGGGAAAAACTCCTGCAAATCCATTGCAACTCTAGCAATCTATAGCTGATATCAATTGGGGTGCCTCGAACAACTTTTGCACCCAAGGAAAATATGCACCAGCTGGAAATGATCTGCAATGTAGCTCCTTTAGAAGTCCTAAGATAGACTTCTCTCTACTCTCCTAGGGTGACACTCAAAGTTCACCAAAGGTAGATGTGGAATTCGTGCTTGGGAATCCCTCACGATAAACAGCACGGGTTGACTTCGCTAAACGGCTCAGGAAAAGTTGCATTCAAAAGTTTAATTGTCAAAAAGATGCAAATGAAGACCTCTTCTCCTTATTTATAATTGTTGGCATTCCTTTCTTTCTTGGTGACCCCCACTTTTTCTCTATCATAATTCACACCCCCTCCTCATTTCTCTCTCCTCCAAGAGTGCAAGTTCCCTTCTTGGGACAAATTTCTCTCTCTTGTGGTTGCCACATTCCATTAGAGCTACAATTTCCCTTTTTCCTCCTAAGTCCCAACGTCGGAATTGCCTCCTCTTCCAAAAATCGTCTCTAATGCAAAAAATTCAAAATTGGCAATATTACAGAGTATACCACCAAGGAGTTTGAAGGTTTTTTCAAGAAAGCAGGAATCAAGAGGGAGCTCACAGTTCCATACAACCCATAGCAGAATGGGGTGGCAGAGTAAAAGAATCTATCCATCATAGGGGCTACTAAGGCCATAAATTGATGACTAGGATTTGTTGATAGGTCTTACACCAAGGCATGCAACACGACAATCTCCCTCCAGAACCAATGTCTCCAAAGGATCTTGGAGTATAAGACACCAAAGGAACATTGGTGTGAAGCTAGTGGTGAGACATTTTGCATCTTTGGTTTTCCAATTTATATCCATGTACCAGTAAAGAAGAGGACCAAGTTCGAGCCCTCCAACATCAAGGGTTTATTTCTTTATGGATTACAAACAAACTTCAAAGGCTTATGGGTTTATATTCCAAAGTAGAGGAAGATAGTAGTGAGTCAGGATGTAAAGTTTAACGAAGAATTCACAAATAGCATGTCCCATAAGACTATTCTAGTGACAGAGGACGAGGAGCTCTAAAGGTTGGGCCAAGGTCACTAGTGATTTCTAGGGCAGCATAATAGCCTTCAAGTGAAGATAGGGAGACAAAATCCCCTTCTACTTTCGTGAGGGTACCTCAATGGTTCAATCACACATTGAGAGATGTTCAGGAGCATGCCAAGGCTCCTACAAGCACTTTCAGAGAGAGAAAATCTGCAAAGAATTTTCCAAACTATATGGCACTGATGAGCAACATTATAGATTTTGAGCCTTCCAACTTTTATCGCGCAGTGGACTAGTAGGCGCGATGAGATGCCATAGTGGAGTACACCCCCATAATGAAGAATGATGTTTGGGACATAGTGCCTAGACCAAAGGGGAAGTCAATTATGAGTTCCAAGTGGCTCTACAAGATAAAGCATGCTATAAATGGAAATGTTGAGAAGTTCAAAGTAGGGTTTGTGGGTAGAGGATTCTCCCAAAGACAGGAAGTACATTTGCTCTGGTCACCACATACACTTCAAATAGAATTGTTATGTCCCCATGTTGATTTATGGGATAAAGAATAAATCAAATGAATTTGGAAATGACAAGTCCACATAGAGCACCCTCAAGGCATTGAGATACATGCGAAGGAGTCCCATGTGTGTAGGCTTAAGAAAGCCTTGTATTGACCGAAGTAAGCACGGAGAGCATGGTATTCGAAGATTGATGGATATCTATAGAGTATGGGCTTCAACAACATTCTAATATTTATAAAGCAAAACATATTCTAACTTATATATGTGTGTGTGTGTGTGTGTGTGTGTGTGCTTATTTTGGCATTGTATGTAGATGATTTGTTTTCATTGGTTGAAAGAAGCTCATTGCAGGGTGCAAAGCTAAGTAACAGGTCACCTCCAAAGAAGGCACATGGGAAGGAGTCCCATGTGTGTAGGGTTAAGAAAGCCTTGTATGGACCCAAGTAAGCACTGAGAGCATGGTATTCCAAGAATGATGGATATCTATAGAGTATGGGTTCCAGCAAAAGAAAAACATATTCTAACTTATATGTGTGTGTGTGTGTGTGTGTGTGTGTGTGTGTGTGTGTGTGTGTGTGCTTATTTTGGCATTGTATGTACTATGTAGATGATTTGTTTTTAATGGTACAAAGAAGCTCATTGCAGGTTGCAAAGCTAAGTAATAGGTCACCTCCAAACAAGGCCCATGTCCCATATCCTACGTGTTGGACAACAATACATGACGACATGTGTCTGACACAAGTTTGGCACGTGTCCTATTCACAAGACACCTACCAAACACATGTACAACACATGCCTTCACCCTATCCGCCATAAAAGAGGCATACAAACCATAAAAACACATTTTCCCTTTCATTTGAGCTCATTTCACTCAACAGATTGGAGGTGTCAGACATTTTGGAGTGCAACTGAGGGCTATTGTGTAGTGTTAGAAGGGATTCCAAGTGTTGTACAAGTAGACTTGTCCACCAATCTTCGATATTTTTCCTACAACAACCCATTTTCTTCCTCATTTCACAAAAATCACGGCTCAATCATCAAGGGCATCTGGAGGCCCCCACATATCTTGTCCCCCCTCCATCACTTTCTTTAGGGTCAACTAGTGCACCATCTACTAGAAGTGGGGCAGCAATAGTAGCTTCATATGTTAAACAAACATTGTTTTAGCAAGACAATAGGCTAAAGAGAAAAAGTTGTATGATTGAATTTGTATCAAGATCATGTAAAATTCTAATTTTTTTTAGTTTCTAAATTCTAAAAGAGTATTGAATCTTTGTCTATATTCCAGTTTTGTATGTGATATTTACCAATTTGTTATATATTTTAATATATATAATAAATTTGTGTGTGTAGTGTGTCCTCCGTGTCCCATTTCTGGCGCCGCCATATCTCGTGTTAGACACGCATTTCCGTGTCCGCCATGTCTCGTGTCATCATGTCATGTGACTTAGGTGCAAAGTAAACGCTAAAGCTAAGTACTTGATGATCGACATCGATTTGATGCATTACTTCTTGGTGTTGGAGTTTTCACAAAGACCAAGGGAGATTTTTCTTAGGTAAGGTAAGCATGCAGTTCAAATCCTAAAAAGGTTTTAGATGGAGGATTACAGAAGTATGGCCACACCCATAATCACTAATCTAAGGAAGGTGATAGTTTCAAATTAGAGTTGGTGGATCCCACGATGTATAGGTAGTTGATAGGCTCCTTAATGTATTTCATAAACACCAGGCCAAACGTATGTTTTGTAGTGAACACCCTGATCAGTTCATGGTGGAGCCAAGGCAGGAGCATTGGGTAGCAGCAAAACATGTTCTCGAGTATTTGAGGGGCGTAGTAGAGTTGGGTATAAGATATCTTAGAGATGGTGAAGTAAAGTTGAAGGGTTATTCAAGCTTAGATTGTGCATTCAATGCAAGAAATAGGGGGGGCACCTCAGGGTACTACTTTCACATGGGATCACCAATGGTATCATGCTTTAGTAGTAAGCAAACTTCCACGACACTTAACTCAACAAAGGCAAAATACGTGGCAACTAGTACACCTAGTTGTGACACCATTTGGCTTCACAAGTTACTTGCAAGAGTTCGCTTGGAAGGGCCTAAAGATGGATGTGCTGAGGTTTGTGAAAGAGTGCAGCATCTACCAGCAGAACACACTCACCTGGCGAGGTTGCTACAACCATTCCCTATTCCTAAGCAAAAGTGGGAGAGTATCTCCATGGACTTTATCACAGGGCTACCTCTCGTACAAGGAAAGGACTACATATATGTAGTGGTAGATCGGCTCACGAAGTTTGTGCACTTCTTTGCTATACCATCTAAATATTCAGCATCACAGGTCGCCGAACTATTCTTCAAGGAGGTCTTCCAATTGCATGGGCTATCGAAGGCCATAGTGAGCGACAGATATAACAGATTTATGGGAGATCTTGGCAGGATTTATTTAGACTAGTGAGGATTGAGCTGACATCAAGCTCTAGTCATCACCCACAGACCAATGGTCCGACCGAGATAGTCAACAAGTGGTTGGAGGGCTATCTCCAAAATTATGTATCTGGCCAAAGAAAGGCATGGGTTTAGTCGTTGCATCTTAGGGAACACTACTACTATTGAAATTCTAGTGTTGCAATGACTAGAATAGTTTTTCACAAATGATAACTACTTCTATTAATGTAAATTGTTGCTTCTTTATACTTTAGTCAAGAAAAACATGAAGTCACTGTGATGGGAGGCCAAAGTTTCCACTGTAATCTTCAACAATCTGCCCAAAATATAAGTCCAAAAATACCTCGATCAACTTCAGAATGATGTCACAAAAGGAGAGGGAGCCTCTTTGTAATTTTCAGCCACAAAAAGAAATAACAAAACAGATGTATAGATGATCCAAGTCACTGTATTAATAAGCCCTTCAAGGAGATCAAACAACAGTTAAAAGAACCCTTGTAGACTTCCTCGCATGTGTGGATATACTCTAAAATGGAAGGTTGAATTAGCTTGAGACTTCAGATCGAATTGCTTGATGTGATGATGGGTGAAATGAATGCCATCAACCTCTTATTAATAGGCATCATGAGAGGGATAATTAGCCCTAGTAGCATTGACATGATGTCCTTCTTAAAGCCAACTTGTAGGGTTAATTGAGCCCACTTGTAAATTTAGGATGGGCCAATTTATAGATGTCTAAATTTGATTTGTTCTCCATGTTTTGATGAAAAATGCTAACCATAGCTACCTTATATTTCAACACTCCCTCTTAGCTAGGGAGGTAGTTTTTCAATCTCTCTCAAGATTCATCTTCACGAGCTGTCCATAGGTCTTACAACCCACAGCCTAAGGAAGAGAACACAATCAAGCTTCTCTCTCTTTCAACTCAACATAAGGAAAGATACATAGCATCCATCTCTAAGTGTATCACGAACAACAAGGTCTCTCAGCACATAGCCTACAGAAGCGTACATCTCCCGGACAATGATGTCTCTTGGCACACACAGCCTACAAGAGGAATCATCAGTACATCTCCCGGAAAGCAACGTCTCTCAGCACACAATCTACAAGAGGAATCATCAATACATCTCTTAAACAAAAATGTCTCTCGGCACACAGCCTAAAGGAGGAATCACCAATACATCTCCCGGACAACAATGTCTCTCGACACAGCCTACACAAGGAATCATCAATACATTTTCCAGACAACATGTCTCTCAGCATACAGCCTACACGAGGAATCATCAGTACATCTCTCGGACAACAATGTCTCTTGCCACAAAGCCTACAAGAGGAATCATCAGTACATATCCCGGACAAAAATGTCTCTCAGCACACAGCCTACGAGAGGAATCCATCTATCGAACCTCGATGTCTCTCGACACACAGCCTACGGGAGATGGTATATCCATGATGCTATGTAATCAGTGCTCCCTCTCACTCAAAGAAGGGTTCTTAACAACTCCAAGTTGTTCTCTAAAATAACCAAACTTCATCCAGGACAATGGCTTTGTCAATACATCAGCAGCCTGTTCATTAGTAGGAAGATATTCAAGCCTCACAGCTCTTCTCTGGACAATATCCTAGGTGTAGTGGTACTTGATTTCAATGTGCTTTGATCTGTCATGGAACACCAAGTTCTCAGATAGTTTCACACAACTTTGATTATCAAAATAGATAAGAGTTGACTCTTAACATTTGATCAAAAAAGTCAAAGAACAATCTTCAAAACCATATAGCCTCACAACAGGCAGCATTAGTATTAGGATGGGTTGATTTATAGATGTCTAAATTTGATTTCTTCTCAATGTTTTGGTGAAAAATGCTAACCATAGCTACCTTATATTTCAATAGCTACAACACCACCTTCCACGTCTATTAGTGATCCAGATTTAAACAGGAACGCAAAAATTACAAATATAACCATAAATACAAAGATGCAGTAGAAATAACACTTCATTTCATTAATATCAAATATTGAAATATGCTTACAAACAGAATGGAAATAAAACTAGCTCGGGCGATAGTAGCTTATCTCTGAGAAGAGATGTGGCGGCTACATGCCTCCAAACTGTGTTACAATGAGGCTCAAAGGCCTATTTATTATTGAGAAACAATGGAAAACCCTAAACATCCAAACACCTAACCCTAGGAGATGAAGCGCCAAAAATGTGGGCCCTGTTTGGGTAAATTGGTACATCAACTTCCCAGGGTCGTAACTTTGGCATACGATCATCATTTGACTATCATAATACCTCGTTTCGAAGATCTCAAAGAGGAGGCTGAAAACAAATGGGCAAGCCAGCTTGGGATGTTTCTAGTCTCTCAGTTTTCCCTAAAAATGTCGTTTAGGGCCTCAAAACAGCGCCGGAAGTTCAGGACCCAAAAACCTGCCAAAAATAGTAAGTTGTGCTACAATTAAGGAAACTGAAAAACTGAAAGAGACAGTGTTGGGGGTCCAAGTGGAATAAGCAGGTGACCACCAATATCCACCTGGATCATTCCTCCCCCCTTGGGAAGCAATGGTCCCCATTGTGTTGAGTTCCTCCACGAGATGAGGAAACTTCTGCTGAACTTGGTCCCTAGTGAGCCACTTGCCATAGTGAAGGAGTTGGCCTGCTTTGACAACTCGATATAGTTGGATCATTTGCTGTCAGGTGTTCTTGATCTACGTGTCCATGATCCGATCAGTTCTAGCTTGTTCCATGCAATCTGGATTTAACTCTGTAGGTGTGAGTTGTTCTGCAATGTCTGATGTGTCTAGCAATGGTGGAAAGTATGGTCAAAGGCGATCCATATTTAACACTGGGTGCAGGCCAAGGAATGGGGCAATGCTAAGCTCAAATGCATTGTCTCCCACCGCCTTGGAAATGGTGTCAGGACCATATCGGAGTGGTCTGAGCTTCTGATAGGCTCCAGTAAGGCGTTCCTTTTGCAAATGCACCTAGACTTTGTCGCCCACCTAAAACTTGTGTGGCACCCGATGTTGATCATGTCATTGCTTGTACTTGGCATTTGATTTCTCCAGAATCTCGTGGACCTACTAGCGGATATGTTGGATGTGCTCAATGAAGTTGTTTGCCTTATCGGTTTCGAACCGGACATGAACCGAATCTGCATGAGTAGCTGCAAATGGCATGGCCACATCAATGTGACATAGTGGCTGGAATCCCAAGCCCACCTGAAAAGGGTTGTGGCCAGTCGAGCTGTAGAGAGCCCGGTTATAGCTGTGTTGGACACAGGGGAGGCTCCCATCCCATGTGCGTTGATGCTTTGAGTTGTACATGCGCAGAATATGTACGATCATCATGTTGACAACCTTTGTCTGGCCATCTGTTTCGGGATGGAAAGCTGTGGACTTAGTGAGCTTGGTGTCCAGCGTCGACCAGAGACTAGACAAAAATGTACTGAGGAACCTGCTATCCCGATCTGAAATGATAAACTGTGGGATCCCAAAGTGTACCCACACTCGTTCAAAGAAGAGTTTAGCAATGGCTTCCGTTGTGATATTCTTCTTGCAGGCAACCATAATGGCCAACTTTGAGAATATGTCGACGACTACAAAAACACAGTCGTTGCCATACTTAGTAGAAGGAAGGCCCAACATGTAATCCATGGAGATGGATTCCCAAGGTTGACTAGGGGTAGGTAGCGGAGTATAGAGGCCTTGCTTCTTGATGGTCGGTTTGGCAATGGCACAGGTAGTGCAGGATCTGATGTACTTCCCGACATCCTGTGGAAGATTCGGCCAATAGAAATACTTTTGTAGTATTGCCACTGTTTTCTTGACCCCAAAATGCCCAGCGGCCCAACTGTAGTGTGCTTCCCAAATCATCTTGGGATGCTCTCTTGAAGGAATACAAAGGTGTCTCAGGTGGCATAATAGCGCATCCTGGAGGTGAAAATCTGGAACTTGCTGACCCTCCAAGAGCATTTGGTATGTGTGGCTGAATTTTGGGTCGCTTTTGTAGAGAAGTGGCCAATCAGAAGTCTCGTGCCCACAAGAGTTGAGCATGGTGGTTAACGCCATGATCGGTGGTCGGTTGAGGCAATCTGCAACATTATTGGTGCTACCCTTCTTATACTTGATATTCAAATGGAACTGTTTTAGGTATGTGGACCACTTCTGATGGCGATCATTATGCAACTTCCCTTGCGTCTATATGAACTACAGGGGCCAGTGGTCTGTGTGGATGATTGTTTCCTTCCCCAAAATGTAATGCTTCCATTGTCGGTCGGCCTGCACAATGGAATACATCTCTTTGTCATAAGTGGGATACTTCTGGACTGTGTCTGAAAGTGTCTCACTATGATATGCCACTAGATGCCCCTGTTGAGTAAGGACTGCCCCAATAGCATAGTCAGAGGCATCTGTCTCGATCTCAAATGGTTGTTGCAAGTCTGGTAATGTGAGCACTGGTGTAGAGCATAGGCGATGTTTCGACTCTGTGAATGCCTTTTGTTGAGATTCAAACCAAAAGAATTTTCTTTTCGCTCCTCCCTTGGTGACTTGACTCAAGGGCCAAGTGATATGAGAGAATCCAAACACAAACCTGCAGTAGAAATTGGCAAGACCCAGAAAGCTGCGGAGCTCTGTCAGTGGTTGGAGCTGGCCAATCCCGGATGACTTGGATCTTGGCTGGATCCACATGCACCCCCCGTTCATCAATAATGTATCCCAGATACTGAACCTAGGTCATGTTGTCGCAGTGTTTGGAGAACCTGTCGGATGTGGTGGAGGTGCTCTTCCCAACTCTTGCTGAAGATCAGGATGTCATCCAAGTATACCACTACACATGAGTTGGTGAATGGCCGCAAGATGTCATCCATCAGCCTCATGAAGGTTGCAGGAACATTCGTCAACCCGAAAGGCATAACCAACCATTTGAAAAGGCCCTCCTTGGCTTTGAAGGTAGTCTTCCACACATTGGAGGGTTCGATGGTACCTGGGGATATCCTGACTTCAAGTCGATCTTGCTGAAATATTTGCCCCCTTTAGTTGGTCCAAAAGATCATCAATTTGTGAAATCAGGTACCTATTCCGGACAGTGATCTTGTTTAGCACCCGATATTCAATACAGAGTCTCAAAGTCCCATCCTTCTTCTATACCAACACGATTGGGCTCCCACAGGGCGATGAACTCATCTGGATGTGGCCTTTCTGCAGCAGCTCCTAAATCTGCCTCTTGATTTCGTCGTTCTCCAGAATGGAGCGCCGATAGATTGGTCCATTGGGCAGCAGCATAGCTGGGGTTAGATCAATGGAGTGCTTGACCTGACAGTACAGAGGCACCCCTGTCGGAGAGGTGAAGATGTCCTTGTACTCCTCCACAACCTTGTCCATCTGTTGTTGTCATGTGGAGGGGCCCTGTCTGGAGGTCGTGGCCACCGTCTTCTTCTTTCCCTGAGGGCGTATCATTAGGAAAACAAATTTCTCGGTTTTGGAAATGAGCTTACTACATTGTTTTGCAGTAACCAAAGAGATGGCGGTAGGCGGTGCTACCACCAGTATCCTGTACAACTTATTTCCCAAAGTAACAATAACAGCACGAGGCCTTGACTCATACACAGAATGTCGCTTACATAAGTATAGTTGGCCTAATAATACATCACAAACATCAAGGGGAGCAACGTCACATAATACCTCATCCGCGAAGGGCTTAATGCTGTATGGAAGGCGGCACTGCTGGCTCACGCGAAGATCCCGTCCTTCGTGAAGCCACCCGATGGTGTACGGTTGTGCATGTGTTGTGGTCGGTAAGCCCAACCGCTTCATGACCTCTATCGAAATGAGGTTCTTTTGGCTCTCGTTGTCGACAATGAACTGTAGTGGGGAACCCTTTACCCATATTTGGGAGTGGAAGAGGCGCTCCTCCTCTGGATCTTTGGGTTCCTCCTAGATCTTCGCGGTGGCAATTGTGGCGTTGGGCTTTGCATCGATAATCTGCTTCGCTTTGTCATTCCCCTTGTTGGGTTCTGACTTAGAGTCGGAACATGCATCTGATTCAAAGCCTTTAGTTCGGCCACCAGTGACTGCTTGGCCTGACACTCACTTGTGTTGTGAGTGGAGCTCTTATGGAACTCACACCACTTTCCCGTGTCCTTCTTTGGCTTCGCGGTGTTGTTCTTTGCTTGCGGCTTTGGCGGGTTGTCTTGGGCTGCCCCACCTTGGCTTTGTCCTTTGTTCTGTGGTTTGGGGGTACCTTTCCCTTGCTTCAGATTTGCAGATCCAAAGTCTCGCTTCTTCTATTTAAACTTTTACTGGTTCTTGACAGCATATCGGTATGTCGTGCCAAGCAAGGAGATGTTCAGGAACTCCATCTCGTCTTAGATGTACCTGTGTAGGCAACCGTAGTACTTGAGAACCAAATGGTTCTCAAAATCCTTGATGCCCAACTTCATGCGAAGGGTATGAAAAACATTGGTAAACTTTGGTACATCTTGGTCCCTTCCCTGTCGCAGCGTTGTCCACTTTATGTATTTATCCTCATATCTCTCAACAGGGTATTACTACTCCTTGATGGCATCCAGGAACGAGTTCCAAGTGGGTGCGGCTGAAAACAGTGAGTTCATGCTTTCATCCTTCTGCTCACAGTAGGTTTCCCACCAGTCCTTGACGTGGGGGACTGCTTTGAGAAGTGCAAAAGTGATCTTTTCCCGGCTGGAAAAATCATGAACGTAAAAATATCCTTCTAGCAAATTTAACCATTTATCTACAGCATCTACATCTATCTGACCCTCAAATATGGGAATGTCAAAGTTAACTTGTACCTTAAAGGGTGTGGTGCTTCCAAAGTTGCTACCGGAAGTAGATGTGTCGCCCTTGGGTAGTCGTTGACTCCTTATATCCCGACCTCGTTGGGGACATGCAAAGAAAAACAGAGAAAGAGTAGACAGCTTTGATACCATTTATTCGGATTTAAACGGGAATGCAACAAATTACAAATATAACCATAAATATAAAGATGCAGTAGAAATAACACTTCATTTCATTAATATCAAATATTGAAATATGCTTACAAACAGAATGGAAATAAGACTAGCTCAGGCGATGGTAGCTTATCTCTGAGAAGAGATGTGGTGGCTACATGTCTCCGAACTATGTTACAATGAGGCTCAAAGGCTTATTTATTATTGAGAAACAATGGAAAATCCTAAACATCCAAAAACCTAACCCTAGCAGATGAAGCGCCAAAACTATGGGCCCTGTTTGGGTAAATTGGTACATCAACTTCCCGGGATCGTAACTTTGGCATATGATCTCCATTTGGCTATCATAATACCTCGTTTCGAAGATCTTGAAGAGAAGGCCGAAAACAAACTGGTAAGCCAATCTGGGATGTTTCTAGTCTCTCTGTTTTCCCTAAAAACATTGTTTAGGGTCTCAAAACGGTTCTGGAAGTTCAGGACCCGAAAAACTGCCAAAAATAGTAAACTGTGCTACAATTAAGGAATAGGCAAGTGGCCACAAATATCCACCTGGATCAATTAGTATGGCGCCCTTCAAAGCACTAAACAAAGAATGGTTCCCTAACATTTGCAAACTGAATATTTGGGGATAGTCGTGCCCCTTTGGCTAAAGATTGGATTCAAGAGAACCAAGATATCTTACGAGTCCTTAAGGACAACCTGCAAATGGCTCATAACCAGCGACAGCTATATGCAAACAGGCAAAGGGTGGAGCACAGTTTTGAAGTGGACGAGATGGTATATCTTCGCCTTCAACCTCATGGGTAGTCATTGGTCAAAACTAAGCAGAGAAACTGAAACCCGAGTTTTATGGGCCACACAGAGTCGTGAGGTGAGTGGGAGAAGTGGCCTACAAACTTTCGCTTCATAAAGGTTGTAAAATTCATAATGTATTTCATGAATCGTGCCCCAAGAAGGCCTTGAGAAAGCAAGTAGTCACCTCCACTGAGCTCCCTCCATTGGATGAGGAAGGAGAGCTAATCTTGGTTTCAGGAGAGATTCTAGAAACAAGGAGCAGAAGTTGAGGAAAAGAATAGTGAGAGAGAAACTAGTAAAATGGAAGGATCTATCGACTGAGGACGCCACATGGGGAGGTGAACAGGTGCTTAAACATCCAAAGTTGATGTTGCTCGAGGGCAAGAAAACTCGAGGGGAGAGGACTGTAATGTACCCGATCACTTAGGAGAATTAAGATCGGTTCTGCTAGCCTAATAAGTTCATGTAGGCTAAGGGAGGGAAAAATATTAATAAGGGAACATGATTCGCCTAAGAGAAACTTTATAATTGCCTAAGGGGTAAAAAGGGGACATATCTTAGGCTAATAAAAAATCACTTTAATTTTATAAAGTGAAAGTCTCCTACAGTGACTTAATAAAATATTAAAAGGGTAAAATGGCGGAAAAAGTGGCCACTCAATTATAAAAAGAGAAAAGTGAGGAGTTTCTCCTCATTCTTTCACTTGCATTTGGAGAAAATGAGTTCTTGAAGAGTTTTTGAAAAAGAAGCTTAGGGTTTGAAAAACCCTGGCCGCCATAACTAGCTTCAATGTTGAAACTAGAAACCATACTTGTTTCCAAGTGTGTAACCACTCAGATTTCACCATTATGCTTTCATGGAGTGAAGATTTGCAAGAGTTATTGAGTTTGAAGAGGCGTTATCAATTGATTTTATCTACTGATATTGTGTTTTCTATATATATTCTCACAGGTGGAGATTCAAGCCAAATCAAAGGGAGATATTGCCAAAGAAGTGACCCAAGCACCACCATACTTCAGTGGGTCAAAGTTCAAGGGTTTGAGTTCAAGTTTCTATAACCAAAGGGTCTGTATATTTTCTGGTCAGTTGAGGTCTAAGTTTTGTCCACAAAGGGACGATTTTGTTCTATCTAGGGGGGCAAATCCCGTTCCTTGTATTGGGCCAAGTCTGTACCATTAAGGGAGTCGATTCTGTCACTATAGAGAGGTTGCATTCTTCCTGTACATTGCTGGTGGGATACACTTCAGATGGGGTCGAGTTTGATGGAATGTCCTAGTTGATTTGGAATGCAAAGATCAGATGTTCAACTTCGTACGTGATTATCAGTCCATTCTTGTCACATTAAGGGTTTCGTTGAGTTTTATGAGAGTGGCATGAGTGTTGTTTCAACAGAGATGGTACATTGAAGGAGTCATCTTCTTGGAGCATTCATTGTGATAAAAAATAGAGAATAAATCTACTCAAAGGGCTATCCAACTAAGTCATATATTCCAAGGTCCAATATGATTTTCATTCACTGTATTTATTTACGCCTAGATAACTATATGCTTGTTCTTGCTCAGAATTATTATCATTTAAAGTTGTATCAGCAATGAGAAGTATATTTCTTAGTTTTTAAATAAAGTTTGTTCAACTATTTGATGCTTTCTTCATTGTTGCAATGATCTTTATACATGTCACTTGGGACAAAATATAAAATCTACACTTACAGCAGTTGTCATCTAAACTGTTTGACAAAACTACTCACTGAAGATAACCACAGAAACTTAGAAATTCATAGAGTGTATTTGGGAAATTTCCAAGGAGGAATTTTACAATTGAATTAGTCCATCAGAGAGGATATCTCCAAATTGTACATTCAAGTCACTTGGACCCCGCCCCCCTTCCCCCCCATGGGCCTGGGCACAAAGATGTCCTTCTACCTTGAGCATTTCTTGGAGTTAAAGGATGGCATCATCATCTGCCCCCCATACATGTGCAGATATTGGATGCACTCACTCAGGATCCCTTTGGACTACTAGCTTCAGGTTGGTTCTCTCGATTCTAAGCAAAAACTAACCACCATATACCAAGATCTGATAGGATTTGCCAGGTGTGTCACCTTCAAGAGCCAGAGATAGAGCAACACCTCATTTTTAGGTGCCCCCTATACTATGAGATTAGAGGGCGCTACCAATGCGTACATAGCATATAGAGATTCAAGAGGATCCCTCTCTACCTTCTTCCAATATCCTGACTAGAGATGCCTACCGCTCTTCAATAGGGATATATTGAGACATAGATCTCAGATCCTACATACCTCGCCTGACTCGAGGACAATTCTGACGATCACATGATACTTCCAGGTTGATTAGGTTGATCAAAGCAACAAGTGACAAGAAATGTTCCAAAGTATTTCAGATAGTAGAACAGTGAGACCTCGAGTCTCCCCTCAGGCTCCCCTTCCCGACAAACTCCTCCCTAGCCACAGCAAAGCAGACTAGGACATTATTGACATCATCGACCTCCAGCCCTGGACTTACTCAGTCTTCTACATCACCAGGGCCTTTGATCTGGTTACATACATGTTTATGATGCTGTCCTATTGTTGTATCCTTCTTTACTTCATTTTATCCTAAATTTAGTTTTGGCATTTTTAAGGAGTTGTTTTTGCATTCTAGCATTGTACTCGTACTGGATATATCCTTTAGTCCCATTTACCTACTTTTGTAGTCATTCATTGGACATTAATAAAATTATCTTATCTGACTTAGATATTTAGAGCAAGGATGGTATTAGTACACGTCACAAGTTTCTATACTCACATTTAGAGGCAATAATCCTGTGTAACATTTTTGTCCAGGAAAACAGTCCATGTGGGAGAGAGATATACCTTGAGTCATCGTTCCCTGTGACACCAAGTTTATTTCACTCTAATTGTAATTATTTCATATAGGATTGTGAAATTTCTGTGATGTAGCCATTATTGGAATGATAAACAGACTGGTGAAAATTAAACACCATCATTTCTAGATGTAATAGTTGATTATGAAAAAACTAATTTGAAGGCAATAAATGCTGCTGTAGGAGAAGATAAGAACCTACCTAACCTACGTCACACGGTTCAGGTTCCAGTTCAGGCTAGGCAATGATTTGGTTCATTTCAAGTTCGAATTTTTGATGAGGTTCACTGCCATTAGGTTCGTCTATATACATTTCTATATATTATATATATATATATATATATAAACTTTAAAATGAAATATAGCATAAAATAGTAAAAAATCAACATCTATAAACAAAAAAAATGCTATCATGGACTTGGAAACTGCAAGGATAGATTACAAGCTTCAGTTGAACTTGACATGAGGTCATGAACTTGAGCTATGGACTTGGTTAATGTCCAGGAGGTTCGCCAAACCTGAAAAAAAAATTAGGTTCGCCAAAATTCAAACCTCGAGATTGAAGATTGATAAACCTTGTGACATAGTAACTAGCTTCATATGCTGTGCAAAATGCGTATCAAATCTGTAAGAATCATCTCCTCCTTGATGTTATATCATAGAGCAGCAAAAACTAAATTGCTGTAATTGGTGAATATTACACACCATCATTTCAACAGCAATTATATATTAAGATAAGCTAATGTAAATTCTGAACGGAATTCACATTCCACACTTGGAGATGATGTCCTTAAATATATCACTTGTCAAAAATAATTTTCAATGCCACATTTGCCAAGCAGGGGAAGATAATAACCTTTAACCTTTGTATTCTCATGCTGTAACTAATGGTTATCAAAACTGCATGAAACAACTGTGTTCATGTTATGTCAGAGAGTAGCCAAAATAGCAGTAATCTGCATCTCAAGATAGAAATCACATGAAGAAACTTCCAAACATCCTTCATCAAATTCTTTAAATAAAAACCTGTTTTGAACCTGTTTTATGTAAGATACCAGTAGTAGAGGGATGAATTTGGAGGAACAGTGCCCAAAATAATATAAGGCAAACTGAAGATACAATCTGCACATGTACAAGAAAGGTGAAGCCTGTAATTAAACACACCTGGAGGCGTTTTGCTATAGCAACAAAAGGTTGAACATCTCCCCTTGTTCCCACAATAAGCATCGCAATATTCAGCTTTGGGATTGCTTTACTCTGTTCCTCTTCTTCATCTGATAGGATATGCTGTCTTGTGTCAGGCATGTCTAGTGCTAGCAATTCTGATGCCACTGGAGCACTGCGTGTAACATCAACCTCAACAGTCCCATCCTTCTTAACTTTTGCAAGATTTTCAATAAGTTTTTTCTGCAAAAATACAAAGATATTCCTGAAATTAAGCAGTGTACAATGTCATAATGATACAAGTTTACAAAAAATGAGAATGGCCAAAGTGATGAAATTATATCAGATTATCATGCACTTCATTAAAGAACAAAAATACAACTATCAAGGAATGCAAAAATAAACGTCAGCATGAAGCCATAAACTGTCAAATTTTCATGCAAAAACAAAGGTGAGAATGCCTGAACAGTAAATTACATTCTATGATCAAGAAGTTAACAATGGGATACATAATAACATCTCCCAATGGCTGAATGGGAAACAACATAACAATATAAGTATGTAAATAATGAATTTATGCTAAAATCAGGAATTCTTTGGGACTAAATTTTCCCCAGTAGTTGAATGGGAATAAGAATACAGCAATATATGTATGTACAAAATAAATCTAGGCTAATGTCAGAAATTCTATTTGACTAAAATTTCAGAACTTGCTTTAGTGGATTCCATGGATAGAAAACCGCCCAAGTGCCAGCAACAACCAAGCTCAATTGACAATTAAGTTGTTGGCAATACTGAGAGGGGTGTGAATCAATATTTCTTAGCAATTAGCACTTTTTAATCCTTTTCAGAGCATTAGTTATTCTTTAATTATTATTAATGTTCTTCTTCAACAATTATAAATAATAATCAGCAACAGACAACACCATACAACAATGCAGGAAGATGAAATAATGAACACAAAGATTTTAGGTGAAAAACCCCCTCCGGGTCAAAAACCACCGAACACTTCTCTA
Organism: Pinus taeda; assembly: GCA_000404065.3. Lineage (NCBI taxonomy): Eukaryota > Viridiplantae > Streptophyta > Pinopsida > Pinales > Pinaceae > Pinus > Pinus taeda. The sequence continues at coordinate 198,129 of APFE031138852.1, read as the reverse complement.
ATAATTGTCTTCTTCTCTCTTTAAAAGAAATATTAATTATATCAAGATTTCAGCTACCACTGAAGGATGCGTCAACCCCCTAATTCACAGGCCACAACCTGTAGGACGCTACTAAACCCTAATACCCTATTGCAACCAGAAGGACGCCCCAACGCCCTGTAGATCAAGCCACAACCTGATGAGTGCCCCAACACTCTGTTTACCCATTGTTGTCAGAAAGGATGCTTCACTGCCCTATTAGTTTATCAGCCACAACGCCTTGTGCGAGCCCCAACTTGCCCTAGCACCACCCTACCGCCCTGAATTGTTCTCAGCCCAGTACCTAAAGGTGACTCCATCACCCAAACAAGTCGGTAGATCACGTTTCACAATTTTCAGACTGCATCCCCGTGTGCTCTGAATCAATATGGTAAAGTTGTAAAGAAGATGTTGCATATCTCTGAAATCCTAATAGCGACTGACCACTACACAATCAAATTGATCACTGCACAATGTTGCACATCAAAGTCACTACTCAATTGCACATCACTATCACTGCACATTTGAACACTACTCAAGTTTTAGCCAACTAATCAACCTGCAATGGTCATTGTACTGCAATGCTCATGTAATAATAAGCATCATATGTTCATGAAGCAATCAACACTATACCAAATTGCTCATAATGCCGCAAACATCTGGCACTGCTATCAAATAAAGGCACAAACCCAAGTGCCTCAGGTCATCCCTATGACCTGCCTTCAAAGCTCTCAAGCTAGGCCCAAGGAGGGCTACCAACATATGTGCAAACACTATTGCTTAGATATTCAATGCCCTGTGTTGTCGCACAGATTATCACGAAAATGCTCAGACCGAGGGCTCACCCTGATCCCCGATCTCTCCGTTTAAGTTGTCTCCCGCGGCTAAGGGGGGTAGACCCTATGGGACAAAGAATGACCAACTGTGGACCAATTGGGTTGGGAGACACAACAAGGCAAATTAACACTTGATTGATTTTAGAAATTAATGGACCAGTGCTTTATGGAGTTAATGATTAAATAATTGTTTATCAAATGCTGAAAAAAATATGAACTTTGTAATTCCACCATTAACAATCATTTATCATCAAATAATCCAAGTAAAATGCAAGATATTCAACAAAAGTACAACACCTTAATAATAATCCAGCAATTAAAATTTCAAAATATAAATGCTTTAAATAACCACGCAAATTTTAAATGCTAACCAGTTATCATTTTCATATAGCTAATCTTCAAATGAACATTTAAGCATGTTTAACCACATAAAAATGATAAACATTAATCCCACATCAAAAATCTATTAGCCTTAGCGAAATATACCAAAATTAGGAAACGTGACAAAAATATGCTAAAACTAAATGCGACACAAAATATTTCAAACAATTTTTATGTTTTTTATAAATTTTTTTATTTTATTTTATTTTATTTTTTTATGATTTTAATATTCTAGGTTTAAAATCAAATATAGACAAAAGCTAAAATCTAAAGTATCTAAAATTAAATAAACTAATCTAAACTAAACTAAAAGGACCTTTTATGCTTTTTTGATATTATTTTTAAACTAAAACATAAAATAAAACTAAACTAATTAAAAATAAAAATAAAAATAAAGATAAACTATACTAAACCTAAACCAAAATATAGCTTAACTCTAATCTAAATCTAATGCTAATTTTATAAAGTTAGAAACTAAGTAAAAGGGAAAATTGAATTTTATATATATATAATATATATATATATATATATATATAAATTTTACTTTTTATATTTTTTATAAAAGAACAAAAACAAACTTAAATTAAAATTCTAATAAATCTAAAAACTAAAAAATTTAATAAATCTCCAGCTAACGTATATCTTAAAACTAAAAGTAAAAAATATTAATTCCTAAATGAAACGAAGCTAAAAAAAATATATGCTACCCTAAACAATCGAAATATTCATAAGCAAACGTATTGTTGTTTTTTACTGCAGGTTTGTGACGACAGGATCTGAGGAGAACAGCTACACAAGGGCTATTGCGTGATGGTGCTTCGACGGCAGCGTAGAAGCTTGGAAGCTGGCAACCAGCAACTCTGCGGGTTTGAAGATGGGCAACAGCGAGGGGAGCTAAGAGAGAGTTGAAGGCAATGTTGACGACGCGGAGAAGTTTGCAGGTTGAGGAGGAACGCGTGGGGATCGGTTGAAGGATACGCAGGTTGGACACAGAGAAAGGTGACTGCGTGATGGCAACTGAAGGTTTGCATTTTGTTTGCAGGTTGCGTGAAGAAAAAAGGGGTTGCGTGCAGAGGAAAGGATAGGCTACGGAGGAGAGTCGTCGTGCAGACAGGAAGGAGTGCGATGATAGACAGAAAAATTGCAGGGTATCGTGGAGCTCTGAGGAAAAGGTAGCAGTTGAGGAGTGAAAGGCAAAGATTTTGCAGGTTTAAGGGACAGCGCGGCAGAGAGAAATGGACGATCACGCAAAGAAATGCGATTTAGGAGGGCAGCAAAGGCCTAGACAGGGGATGCGTGGTAGCAAAAAGACAGTCGTACACAGGTCTTGAAGGAGAAAGGGAGAGGGTTTGGTCTGCGAGCAGGGTGGCAACAAGAGGTAGCGCTAGAGAGCGTTGAGGTTATGTGGCAGCTACAATGTTGAAGATCCGCTTACAAGCTTGGCAGAATGAAGTTGTGTTTTGAGGGAAAGAGCTGATAGACAGTAATGTTGAAGCTTGGTAACAATCCAAGAGCTTCACGCAGCCTTCTTAAAAAAAAAATCGAAAATTTTTTTGGAAATAAAACCCCAGCCAGCAGATAGCCGACCTTCTTTAGAAAAATTTGAAAACCTGTTGAAGATTATCCCTACAAAATTTTCAAAACCTGTACCTGCAACCTGAAAACAATGAAAACAATCAACCAAAACTTGAAAATGTAAAAAATAAATGAAACCCTAAGAACAAGCCAAATTAAAGCATTCACAGATTTATGACTCTAAGCAGCCAGATTTGTCAATAATCCACAGAAATATTTTCCTAATGTTAGATTTACTACGAGATACTTCAAAAAATCTCTCATGCATGCAAAAGATAAATTTAAATGGTAGATCCAGAATCGAAACTAGCTGGGCTCTTCAAGAAAATGTTTTCCGAGAGTTCGCTAGTTCAGCCTAGAACTTCCCCAAACGCCTGTTGATCTTCTGAATCTAGATTTCCTGCATAGCTCACTTCAACTATCAATAAAGAGGGAAAAAAAGTAGTAAAATCCAAATCCAATGGAGATACTTGCCGTTATTTTCATGAAGTTTATTCCCATTCAAACCCTAGTGAGTAAACAAGATACCTGTGTTCAACATCACTCTTCACCAAGCTATTACTAATGGCTGAAAATAAATTTATGCAGAAAATGAAGCAGCTTATAACATTTCAGAAGAGTAACACCAGCAAGATTTCAACCCCAAAGTCTTTCTTTATTGCACAAGAAAAAGTTTACAAGAGAACTTTCTTTAGCACAAGACTCATAGATCGAATGATCTCAAATGACCCCTAGCACCCTATTTAAAGAAAAAATTCCCAATGGCTAGTTCGAGTGATCCATGTCAAACTAATCTCGACTGTCGATGAAAATCAGAATTTCTTTTAATCTCATCCATTGATTTTTTAAATGCATTTTAATATATTAAAAAATTAAAATTCTGCATTTATTTACTCAAAAATTTGACTTATTATTATTTTATTTTTCAAAATTATTTTTAATTTATTTTTAAAATATTTATATATATATATATATATATATATATTTAATTTTATTATTTTTTAAATTTTATTTTTTATTATTTATATCTTTTATTTTTTTTATTGTTTTTTATTTTTTATTTTTGGATCCTCAAACTTAGCCTTTGGAAAAATCACTTAGAACCTAAGACTTAGGACTTATGAGGGGATTAAAACATTTTCTAACCCTCAAGACACTTTACATCATGACTTTTACAACTTTACATTTCAAGGGGGAAAACCCATTTAACATAGACCCTCATAGACTATCTAGTTCTGCGACACAACTATAATCTAACAGATCAAGCAATTTATAATAACCTAACCAAATAGTTAGGATTATTTCCAAATTACTTTTACATAGACTCGAAGCACACTAGGATTCACCTAAGATTCTATTGACAATTCATTCCGCCTTTGGGGTTAGGCTGAAGGAAAACTCTGCCAATCATGGATCGGTGAGACAAAAAACCTTCCGGAACGTAGATTATCACTAGAAAATTAGGTTTGCCTAGGTAGTTTACAAACATGACTCGGATTTGCTAAGATTATTTAAAATTTACACATGCAGACTGGGTTTACAACATAACATGATCGGGCTGATGATGACTGTCGAATGGCATGGACATGTTGATTAAGTGCTACCCCTTTTGCGAAAAAAAGGGGGTGTACTGCTATGGGTAGTTGACAGGTAGTGGTCAACATCTGGCTCTACTTGGGGACACATTGTTGCATTGTAGGAATGTGAGAATCCAGAATCTGCACCAACGCAACACACAACCAAAAATAAGTAGCGTCCATCCAAAAATCATCATATAACATTAGGCATGGAAAAGATATAAGCTCTTCATTTATTAACTATCTAGTAACATGAAAAGTAAATCTAATCCTAAAACAGAAACAAAATGTTGAAATGACAAAGAGTAAGGTTAGAAATACAATACAAAGGATGCCCCATGGCATCAGATATCATCTTTGAAGAACAGCTTGAGCATTTGGCCATTTGCAGGTAGATCAAGTGGTTCGTCATCCAATCTGCTCAAGTGGAATGAGTTTGGTCCAACTATATCTCGAACGATGTACAGTCCCAACCACAAACTGTTGAACTTCTTATGTTTTCCTGATTTTTCATTCTTGCGATCCCAAAGAAGTACCATATCTCCCACCTACGAAGATCTAGATCGAGAGGATTTATCAAAGCTTTTCTTAATGTTAGATTGATTTTTACATATAGCATCAAAAGTTGTCCTACGAGCTTCATCTAACTCCACAATCTGATCTATTCTATTCTGAACAACATCTTTATTAGTAAAAAAATGTTGAAGGAGCTAATAAGTTGGCAATTTCAGGTGCACAGGTAAGGTTACATCCAAGCCATAAACTAATTCAAAGGGAGATTTACCAGTAGCTTTCTTCTTAGTGATCCTATCCGCCCATAAAGCATACTTGATTTTGCTATCCCATGATCTCTTATTATCTCCTACTATCTTCTTGATAATGGTTATGAGATTCTTGTTACTTGATTCAGCCAGACCATTACCCTGAGGATAGTAGTTTGATGAATGAGATAAGACAATACCATACTTGAAACAGAAAGACGAAAACTCTGAGGAACTAAAAGCTTTGGCATTGTTAGTAGTGATTTTAGCAGGGACATCAAATCTAGTAATGATATTATTTTCAATGAAATCCATAATAACCTTTTCAGTGGCATTCTTAGCAGGAATGGCTTCAACCCATTTAGTGAAATAACCAGTAGCAGTCAAAATCCATGAGTAGCCATTGCTAGAATTTTCATGGAACTTCCCGATGAAGTCCAGACCCCAATGCTGAAAAGGTGCCTCTACAATGACAGGTTGTAGGGGCAGGGAAGCAAGCTTTTGCTTCCCAGTGAACAGTGGACAGGCTTGACAAGTTCTAACAAACTTATGCACATCAGAAAAAATTGAAAGCCAATAATAACCAGCTCTCAGAATTTTGTGGTCGGTAGTTCTAGCAGCATAATGACCACCACAAAATCCTGAATGAAACTCAGAGATTAATTTCTTGGACTCAATTTCATCAACACACCTAAGTACTATGCCCTAAGGATTTCTCCACCCAAGGCCATCCTTCATAAAGCAATACTTAGTGGCTTCTAGTCTAATAGCCCTTCTCTTATGTGCAACTAAATGGCTAGGACATGTAAGATTCATCAAGTAATAAACAATGTCCTTGTACCACTCATGCTCTCCTAATCTTTGCAACTGCGACGAAGCTAAATCGCTAAGACAAAACAAACCAAGAGTCTTTTCGTTACCTTCAGTCAACATTTGAGCCAAACCTTGGCCTTTGACTAGCTTGGTGGGTCTAATCTCTAAATCATACTCTTGTATTTTAGTAACCCACCTTGCGCGAGTCCCTAAGCAATCGGTTTGAGTTAATATATCTTTAACAGCAGAATGTGGGGCAAAAGCAATGATTTTAGAATAACCCACATAATTTTTGAAGTGCTTAAGAGACTTGACCAGGGCATAAGCTTGCTTTTCCATGGTATTGTACTTTAATTCGGAATTTTGAAGCGCTCTACTCATGAAAGCAATAGGTTGCTTGTGACCATCTTTATTCTTTTGTAACAGGACACCAGCAATGGTATCTTCGGAAGCGAAAGAAAAAATCATGAAATCCTTGGAATAATCGGGACTAACTAAGATAGGGGCTCTTGCAATAGCGCATTTGATTTCCTGAAAAGCCTTTTTGTCGTCTTCTTGCCAAACAAATTTTACATCTTTCTTCAGAAGACTTTGAATAGGCTTAGCTACTTCTGCGTAATTTGGAATAAACCTTCTAAGAAAATTTGTCTTTCCAAGGAAAGATTGAAGGGATTTTTTAAGATTATGAGGAAGAGGAATCTTTTGGATTGCTTCAATTCTTTCAGGATCAATCTTGATTCCATCTTTAGAAATCATATGGCCAAGTAATTTCCCTTCGATTACTCCAAAAACAAACTTAGCTAGATTCAAAGAAATCCTGTATTCTCTACATCTATCGAAAACCTGCCTAAAATGATTTATATGACTGATACCATCTTTAGAAAATATAGTAAGATCATCTTGGTAGATTTCAATAAATTTCCCAATTAACCCCTTGAAGGCGTAATCCATAGCCCTTTGAAATGTAGCCCCAACATTGGTTAATCCAAACGGCATTCTAATTTATTCAAAAGTACCACATGGTGTGGTGAATGTGGTTTTATGACGATCTTCCTTTTTAACCCATACCTGATTGTACCCAGAAAAACCATCTAGCAACGACATCATTCCAAAACCGGTTACTCTTTGCAACAAAGTCTCCATGTTTAACAAAGGGTAATTATCTTTCTTACATGCTAGATTAAGATTTCGAAAATCGACACAAAGCCTTATTCTACCGTTCTTTTTCCTAACAATCACCAGATTTGAACACCATGTCGAATGCCTTGTTTGAGCGATAATTCCAGCAGCAAGCATTTTCGCAAGCTCTTTCTGAACCAAAGGGGCTAACTTAGGATTAATCTACCTAAGCTTCTGGCGAAAGGGTTTGGCATTTTCATCTTTTAAGGGGATAGTATGTTCCATGACATCTTCCCTATAGCCCTTTAATTCATCATAAGAAAAAGCTAAAACATCTCGATATTCGCGAAGTAATTAGTTTAACTTTTTTCTTTCCTCCACACTAGTACCTTTACCAATTTTAACAATCTTTGGGTTCTCAGGAGTACCAATGTTTATCTCGAGATATTCGCCTGGGTCCATTTTATTTTCCTCTCAACTTCGTGGCATCATGACGATCAAAGTGTTGCTCTAAGGCAACCACATTCCTAGGAGTAGGATTTATGATATGCTCATGATCAAAAGATCCATCCTCCTCAAAATCTATCTGAAAATCTTCAAACTCATCCAGTCTATTATGAAAACGAATCACTTGATTTTCATCATTAAAGACTTGCCAATGCTCTGAGTTATCTGGCACAGACGGTCTAAATATTACTTCCATTTTGATCTTATCCTTAATTAGCTCATCAGATAATTGGAAGGTAGTAGCAACTACGGCAAGTTCATCCACAAAACTATTTTGCTCTCTTGGGATAGCTTCAAGGTCGAGGGCATCAAAGTGTTCCATAGTATCCCATACAGCATTTCGATAATTCCTTAATTTTTTATTTTTACATGTGAATTTATTTTTAAGCTGCATGATAATTAAATCTGAATCCCCCTTAATGCTAATCAACTTAATTTTCAAAGACTTTGCCAATTCAAGACCCAACAATAAAGCCTCATATTCAACGACATTGTTGGTCGCTTCAAATTCTAATCGATAGGCAAACTTGAAAATGTGACCAAGGGAAGATTTAAGCACTATTCTAGCACCTTTACCGTGCCTAGACGATGCACCATCAAAGTACATGTACCAAACTCTATCATTGAGATCCTTAATCTTATCATCAGGAGGAATTACAAAATTAGACATGATAGCGTAATTCCCAATGTCAGACTATTCTTTAATTATCTCCTTGTGAGGTCTCTTAGGATCTTCGACATGGAATTTTCTTTCAAGCTCTCTATTAAGTCTTACAAAACCATCACCTCTAGGAGAAGGAATCATAGCATATGACCAATTCATTTCAATACTTCCTCCCAGATCAAAGGCCCACTTTCTAGATAAAAGCATAACCCAGACATCAGGCACATCAACGACAACAATATCCATAACAATCATGATGTCTGGGTAAACTGATAGATGAACTTGTAAATCTTTGATCAAACCATGCACTTCAATCTTTTTAGAATCCATGGCACATATATTATAGTAGGGTCTAGAAACTCTTAAGTTAAGTTGTTCCATGACACTTTTAGTCATGACACAAGCTGATACACTAGATTCCAACATGCAATTATTCAATTTATATCCATTAACCAACAAGGTGATAAAGAAAGGTTGGTGATCTTTGTTATCCGCATCTAAGCTTTGCAAATATATGGGAGCATCGTGATAGTCAACTTCCTGGGTCTTCTGTTGAGAAATATTTACTTGAGGACCCTGAATAGCTTTTAGTAACTTATCTCTTTGGGAAGGGATTTTAGCAATCTCGGAGACAGGAACCCAGATTTTCGCATTGTTAAACCAACTTCTCAAATCGACATCTAATCCAGAGTTTAAACAAAAGTTAAAAGTTCGAGGCGGAATTTGATTCCCACTCTGATCTTTATCCCTTCTCTGATAGGTTAAACCTTTATCTCTAGCAATTTCCATGATTTGCTCTGGAGAGGGTTTTTCACCATATAACTTAGCCAAAATGTCATCTTCATTTTCAAGGTTATTTATACTAAAAGCTGATGAAGGATTCATAACGTCACAACTATTTTCCTTGACCTCCATCCAATCATCCATAGACAAAGGAAACTTGTTACCCACTACATTTATTTGATCACCTGCCCCAAACATTCCATTATCTAAAATTCTTCTAACGATGGGACAAGTGGCCTCTTCATGAAGAGCATCACAAACTCAACAGTAAGGTAGAGCATTATCGACCAAATTAGTAAACGGATTAGGAAGTCTCTGCTCACTAGATTGACCCCTCTTTTGCCAATTGTTATTTCTGTTATTATTATTTCGAGGTTGGAAATTTTGCGTTTGTGCTCTTTCCATTTGGACCAACCTATTCTGCAAAGTATCTATCTCCTTATTATGATTAATTTCCATGCTTTAAATCTTTTGGAGCAATTTCAGAACAAGTTCGCTTTCAGGCTCTTGAATTGCTTTTCCTTTAGGTTCTTTTAGTTTTGTAGCAGCCCTATCGAAACCTGGGATCTCAGACTTCCCAGATGTCGCCTTGTCCTTTTCAAGCTTTATAGCTAAGGCTTGGAAATCCCTATAATCATTAAGTCTAGCACGCCATAATTCATAAGAGGGCTCAGGACTAAAGGCATCAATGTAAAAATCTCGAAGAGATTTGTCGGTAGGTTTATAGTCTTGAGGTAATTCTCTAACAGTATCATTAAACCTTTTGTTAAATTCTTCAACAGTTTCATTCTCTCTTTTTTTTATTATGCTAATAGCTTTCACAAGGTGTCTTCCTTCTCTCTTATGTCCATGCTTTTCCTTAAAGGCATCAATGATCGATTGTAACGAATTAAATGAATTCTGAGGCTTTTCTGCAAACCTGTCATGAGCATCGCCCTCCAAGGTTATAATAAAAAGAGTCATTCTAACATCTTCATGATCAAAATCAGCAGACCTTGCGTACTTAGCCATCCATATACTAAACGCTCTCATATGTGAATTAACACTAATCGTGTTATCTCCATGAAAGCTAGGCAGCTTATCTATCACAAGTGTTGGAAGATCATTGGGATAACTTTGAATGTTAGAAAAATCGCAAGGAGCATATATATTCATGATGTCGTGCCCAACTAGACTGGTAAAAAGCAAATGGATATCAGAGAGGGCTTCTTATCCGAGGTTAACAAGAAGTGTACGAGAAGAGAGTTTGTGTAATCGTACCCTGAGAGCCCTTTCAGGATTAGGAGCAGGATTGCACAAACTGCTTGGATGCCTTTTAATATACACTCTTGTAGATGATATATGAAGTGGAGTCGCCACCCGGACAAGAAGTGAAACACAGAAAAGCTCAAAAGGAAAGGACCAAGGACAGAAAAAACTCTATCCCTGACAACGGCGCCAACAAATGTTGTCGCACAAATTGTCATGACAATGCTCAGACCGAGGGTTGTCACCCTGATCCCCAATCTCTCCGTTTAAGCCGTCTCCCACGGCTAAGGGGGGTAGACCCTATGGGACAAAGAATGACCAACTGTGGACCAGTTAGGTTGGGAGACAAAACAAGGCAAATTAACACTTGATTGATTTTAGAAATTAATGGACCAATGCCTTATGGAGTTAATGATTAAATAATTGTTTATCAAATGCTCAAAAAAATATGAACTTCCTAATTCCACCATTAACAATCATTTATCATCAAATAACCCAAGCAAAATGCAAGATATTCAACAAAAGTACAACGCCTTAATAATGATCTAGTAATTAAAATTTCAAAAGATAAATGCTTTAAATAACCACGCAAATTTTAAATGCTAACCAGTTATCGCTTTCATATAGCTAATCTTCAAATGAACATTTAAGCATGTTTAACCACATAAAAATGATAAACATTAATCCCACATCAAAAATCTATTAGCCTTGGCGAAATATACCAAAATTTGGAAACGTGACAAAAATATGCTAAGACTAAATGCGACACAAAATATTTCAAACAACTTTTATGTTTTTTATAAATCTTCATTTTTTCTATTTTTTTTTATGATTTTAAAATTCTAGAGGGCTGTCACCCTGATCCCCAATCTCTCTGTTTAAGCCGTCTCCCGCGGCTAAGGGGGGTAGACCCTATGGGACAAAGAATGACCAACTGTGGACCAGTTAGGTTGGGAGACAAAACAAGGCAAATTAACACTTGATTGATTTTAGAAATTAATGGACCAATGCCTTATGGAGTTAATGATTAAATAATTGTTTATCAAATGCTCAAAAAAATATGAACTTCCTAATTCCACCATTAACAATCATTTATCATCAAATAACCCAAGCAAAATGCAAGATATTCAACAAAAGTACAACGCCTTAATAATGATCTAGTAATTAAAATTTCAAAAGATAAATGCTTTAAATAACCACGCAAATTTTAAATGCTAACCAGTTATCGCTTTCATATAGCTAATCTTCAAATGAACATTTAAGCATGTTTAACCACATAAAAATGATAAACATTAATCCCACATCAAAAATCTATTAGCCTTGGCGAAATATACCAAAATTTGGAAACATGACAAAAATATGCTAAGACTAAATGCGACACAAAATATTTCAAACAACTTTTATGTTTTTTATAAATCTTAATTTTTTCTATTTTTTTTTATGATTTTAAAATTCTAAGTTTAAATCATATAGAACAAAGCTAAAATTTAAAGTATATAACATTTAAGAAACAACGACCTTTTTTTGCTTTTTGATATTATTTAAACTAAACCTATAAACTAAACTAAGACTATATTAAAAAAATAAAAATATATAATTTAAACTATATAAACCTAAACAAAATATAGCTTAACTCTAATGTCATATCTAATGCTTGTATTTGATAAAGTTAGAAATTAGTAAAAGGTAAAATCGACATTTATATATATTTTTTTACTTTTTATATCTTTTTTGATTAAAGAAACAAAACAAACTTAAATTAAAATTTTAATAAATCTAAAAACTTAAAAAATTTAATAAATCTCAAGCTAACGTATATCTTAAAACTAAAAGTAAAAAATTTTAATTCTTAAATGAAACGAAACTAAAAAAAATATATGCTACCCTAAACAATTGAAATATTCATAAGCAAACGTATTGTTGTTATTTTACTGCAGGTTAGTGACGGCGGGAACTGAGGAGCGCAGCAACGCAAGGGATGTTGCGTGATGGTGCTTCGATGGCAGTGTGGAAGCTTGGAAGCTGGCAGCCAGCAGCTCTGCGGGTTTGAAGATGGGCAACAGCGAGGGGAGCTGAGAGAGAGTTGAAGGCAGCATTGAGGACGCGGAGAAGTTTGCAGGTTGAGGAGGAACACGTGGGGATCAGGTGAAGGATACGCAGGTTGGACGCAGAGAAAGGTGACTGCGTGATGGCAATTGAAGGTTTGCTTTTTGTTGCAGGTTGCGTGAAGAAAAAAAGGGGTTGCGTGCAGAGGAAAGGATAGGCTACGAAGGAGAGTCATCGTACAAACAAGAAGGAGTGCAATGATAGAGAGAAAAATCGCGGGGTATAGTGGAGCTCTGAGGGAAAGGCAGTAGTTGAGGATCGAAAGGCAGAGATTTTGCAGGTTTCAGGGACAGCGCGGCAGAGAGAAATGGACGATCACGCAGAGAAATGTGATTTGGGAGGGTAGCAAAGGTGTAGACAAGGGATGTGTGGTAGCAAAGAGACAGTCGTACGCAGGCCTCGAAGGAGAAAGGGAGAGGGTTTGGTCTGCGAGCAGCGTGGCAGCAAGAGGAAGCGCTGGAGAGGGTTGAGGTTAAGTGGAAGCTACAATGCTGAAGATCTGCTTGCAAGCTTGGCAGAGTGAAGCTACGTTTTGAGGGAAAGCACTGATAGACAGTAATGCTGAAGCTTAGTAACAATCCAGGAGCTCCACACAGCCTTCTTCAAAAAAAAAATCGAAAATTTTTCTGGAAATAAAACCCCAGCCAGCAGATAGCTGACCTTCTTCAGAAAAATTTGAAAACCTATTAAAGATTATCCTTGCAAAATTTTCAAAACCTATACCTGCAATCTGAAAACAATGAAAACAAACAACCAGAACCTGAAAATGTAAAAAATAAATGAAACCCTAAAAACCCTAAGAGCCAGCTAAATTACAGCTTGCACAGATTTATGACTCTAAGTAGCCAGATTTGTCAATAATCCACAGAAATATTTTCAGAATGTTAGATTTACTATGAGATACTTCAGAAAATCTCTCATGCATTCAAAAGATAAATTTAAATGGTAGACCCAGAATCGAAACTAGCTGGGCTCTTCAAGAAAATGCTTTTCGGAAGTTGGTTGGTTCAGCCTAGAACTTCCCCAAACGCCCGTTGATCTTCTCAATCTAGATTTCCTGCACAGCTCATTTCAACTATCAATAAAGAGGGAAAAAACAGTAGTAAAATCCAAATCCAATGGAGATACTTGCCGTTATTTTCAGAAAGTTTATTACCATTCAAACCCTAGTGAGTAAACAAGATACCTGTGTTCAACATCACTCTTCACCAAGCTATTACTAATGGCTGAAAATAAATTTATGCAGAAAATGAAGCAACTTACAACATTTCAGAAGAGTAACACCAGCAAGATTTCAACCCCAAAGTCTTTCTTTATTGCATAAGAAAAATTTTACAAGAGAGCTTTCTTCAGCACAAGACTCACAAATCGAATGATCTCAAATGACCCCTAACACCCTATTTAAAGGAAAAATTCCCAACGGCTAGTTCGAGTGGTCCATGTCAAACTAATCTCGACCGTCGATGAGGATCAAGATTTCTTTTAATCTCATCCGTCGAATTTTTAAATGCATTTTGATATATTAAAAAATTAAAATTCTGCATTTATTTACTCAAAAATTTGACTTATTATTATTTTATTATTATTATTTTATTTTTCAAAATTTTAAATTTAAAAAAACAATAATATATATATAAGATATTATTTTTTAAATTTGATTTTTTTATTGTTTTATATTATTTATTTTTTATTGTTTTTTATTTTTTATTTTTGGATCCTCGAACTTAGCCTTTGGAAAATTCCTAGGACTTAAGACTTATGAGGGGATTAAAACATTTTATAACCCCAAGACACTTTACATCATGACTTTTACAATTTTACATCTCAATAGGGAAAACTCATTTGACATAGACCCTCATAGACTACCCAGTTCTGCGACACAACTATAATCTAGCAGATCAAGCAATTTGTAATAACCTAACCAAATAGTTAGAATTATTTCCAAATTACTTTTACATAGACTCGAAGCACACTAAGATTCACCTAAGATTCTAATGACAATTCATTCCGCCTTTGGGGTTAGGCTGAAGGAAAACTTTGTCGATCATGGACCGGTGAGACAAAAAACCTTCCGAAACGTAGATTATCACTAGAAAATTAGGTTTGCCTAGGCAGTTTACATACATGACTCCGATCTGCTAGGATTATTTACAATTTACACATGCAGACTGGGTTTACAACATAACATGATCGCGCTGATGATGACTGTCGAATGGCATGGACATGTCGATTAAGCGCTACCCCTTTTGCGAAAAAAGGGGGTGTACTGCTATGAGTAGTTGACACGTAGTGGTCAACACCCTGGAGCCATCATCACCTACTAAACCCAAACCGAATTTCTTAATAGGAACATCAAGCCCTAATCCAAGTCTCTCTCTTGTGTTATCTACCTCAGGAGTACAAAATATGCTTCCTCAGATAGGCCAAAAATTACAGAGGTAATCATGATAATATGTGTGAAATTAATGTGCTAAGGAGGATGTATAAGGTTCTTTTTATAGAATGTGGAAGGGCTTCATATTTCACAGTTGGAGGAGACATTAGAGTTAGACACCTTTTTAAGGGCATAATCTTCTTTTTTAATGTTGAATATGTTTTGAAAAGCCTTAGGTCAATGTATTGAATGTTGGAGGAAACTTTAGGATCTTTAATTATTTTGAAATATTATTATTATTATTATTATTATAACATGTGTTGCCTCAAGCTCTACCGAAATTTGAAGTCAATGATTGGCTTAGTGCATATTTTCCTACCTAGTTGTGAAGTCAATGTTTGGTTTATCGTCTTTGGTTCTTTAAGTTATGTAACTCATATGTGGTGAGATTACGGTGATAAACAGTGTCATATATTGATAACCATAGGAGGAGGTGTCATGTCACTACCCCTTCGGGTTTTAGCCCAGAAACTGGGGTCACCAACTTCAATTGTGAATATCTCTCAAACCAGGAGGCCTCTCGAGGCATACCACATATCAACAAAAACTTTTTTTCGAGGAGAATCTAATGACATAGATCTCCGACCCAATCTCAATGATTTGATGTACCAAAAACCCTTGACAAAGTCAGGGTACATCCTCAGTTCAAGTAACCCAAATCCTAAGACTTGGGTTTTCAACCATCCAATAGTATAACTTTCATCTTGATGTAATCTGACAATTACTAAGAAGCGTTCATTAACCATTTGACATCAATGACTAATGTTTTTGGTCAATGTCAAACCCAGTCAACTCCATGGGTTGACATCAATGACAACATCATCCAACAATCTCCCCCTTTGTCATTGATGGCAACACACATACTCCCCCTAACATCATGTTTCACCTCCTTCTCGAGATTTCAATCTCCTTCTCAGGTTTTTCTCTCCCCCTTTGAGTTCAATGGCAAAGGGTTACTCCCCCTGAGAAATTCCTTGCTTCATGTGGACCCATTATCTGCCTGTGCTCCCCTTGATGAGAAGCCTTCTTGCAACTGTGGACCTATGCCTTGTATGTGCTTCCCTTGAAGAGAAGCCTTCATTTGTGAATCTATAATCCTTCAACTATTTTGCTCCCCTTGAACCTGTTATGAAACTACCATCTTGTTCAAAGTTTCAAACTATCTATCTATCAATCGTAAACTTGTGCCATATACTATTGCATATGTTGTAACTTATTTTGACACAATGGAAGTTACAAAAAAAATTAAAATTTATTTGCCACCTTCCTTCAATTTTATCATTACCTTGACAAATAGCTTCCTTTAAATATCATTCCATCTAACCCTTTCCATTACTAAAGCATGAAGTGTATGAGGTTTTTATAAATGTCTGAGTTATTTTTTAATAGTT
>APFE031138852.1:0-181221 GCA_000404065.3 Pinus taeda | reverse complement strand
TATATTCGCGTTTCCCCGTTTCCAAAATTTGGGGAGGTCGCGTTTCGTTTCGCTTCCCCGTTTCGTTTCGCTTCCGCGATTCCCCGTTTCGTGCAACTTAGCTTACTACCTATCCCCCCAAAAAACACTTACTACCTATCCCCCCGTTCCCCCAAAAACCATTATTCGTATTATTTAAATTTAATGAAATGTGGTGGGAATGGAGATAAAGGAAATTTCATATATTTATGAAATGAGTTTACAAATGTGAGGCTAATTAAAAATTACACTGAGGTAGATGAGACTGAAGTAAAAGAACACTTACAAGTGCCAAATGAGATTACAAATGAAAGTAAAAGGAGGATGAGTAAAAAAAAATTACAAAGAAAAAGATATGTTTTTTGTTATGGTATAAAGAGGAGAAATACACGGGACATAAATTTGATAAATACTTATCCCAAAAAATTACAAGAGTAAAAGGAAAGTAAAAAAATACTTTACCAACCATGGCAAAACGAGACGTTGTTTTTAAAATCCATGGAAAGAAAATCAGTCAATGGTTTTTATAAATATGTTTATGAATTTTATTTATTCATAAATGTATATAAATTCAGGGCAAAACAAAGACATGGTTTTTAAAAACCATGGGGAGGAAATCAACCAATGGTTTTTATAAATATGTTTATGAATTTTATTTATTCATAAGTATATAATTTAGTGCGAAATAAGACAGATTTCAAAACAAGACATGGATTTCAAACAATGGATGGATTTACGGGATGCAATTATTTGAGGACATATTTTGAGAATTTCATTTATGAAATTCATGAAAATAGAGAAATATGAATTTACAGGTTTAAGCGAAATATTTGGAAAATATTTATCAAAATATTTTCTTCCCAAATATTTTACGACAATGGTGAAGCACTTTAAAAAGTGACATAAAATCATTCGTCAATTCAAGCATTGGAGATTCCAATGACACCTAGCAAAAAAGATCAATCGACCAAATTATAGACATGATTTTAGCATTTGAAGAAGGAAGATCAGCAGTGATTCTTATTCAAATTTAGAGGCAAAGATATCAGTGTTCAAAGGACATCTAGCAACAGAAGATCAACAAACTGGGATCAAAGTGTAGTTTTCCAATAGACAGTTTAAGCAGCTCAAAAGTTCTCAAGGCAGAAGACTTGCAAACACCTCCAAGGTTTTTTATGCCAAAACCCTGTCGCTTTGTAAAACTTTTATTACAGAATTCCTAATTAAAGTATTCTAGCTCCAGTTCTTGACAGAAATTGTTTTTCTTATTGTTTTTCCAGTACTTTCATATCTTATTTCTACACATGTTCAAGGTAGCATAGGAGATCTGGGTAAAAATAGATTGTGTCAATCTCTTTGAAAGCCCCTTGTAAAGTTATAATCATTTAAAGAGATTAATTAAGTGAACTCTTTGTCTTGGTTAATTCCTCTACATCTGTTAATTGTTGTCTTTTGTCATCTCTTGAAAGTGTTTTGTTTGGCTGTAGAAATCTTCTACACGCACCCACTGTATTTGGTTGATTAAATATTCAATATGATTGCTTAATTATTATGTATTCTCGTATATTCTTCTATCAAATTCTTTAAAAATCATATTATTCTGTCAAATTGGATGTTGGCACTTTGACCAAGGACTCTGCAAGAGAGAGATTTATTCATGGATAGAGATTGTGTAATCATCAGGAACCACCCAAAATAAATCATATATCTGACCATTGTGCTCCATAGGCTTGTCTAGTGATAGTGAACATTGTTAAAAAAGGCCTCGTGACATTTGAGGGAGCCACCTCTGGTTCAAGGGCCAGCTTGAACCTAAAGACAGGTCGAGTTAGTTTCTCGGCGTAGTTTTGAAGCCAAGAACTGCCTACGAGAAACAAGTACAACATTTGGCACTGTTGCGGGGGAACGAAATGACGAAGAAATTTTTCCCTAGATCGCAATTAGATCTACTCTTTGTTGGTGAACAAAGACTAGACAGTTGATATTGGTTGCATTTCTTTCACCTGGCGACTCCACTTTGTCATATGGCGATTTCATTGGTTTCCGAATTCAACTAGTTCAAAATGATAAGTGCATCTCTGGCTATGATAATAGCACACAGTTGCATGTTTTTCTTTTTCATAGCAATGGTAGCATTCAGTAGCGTATTTCTCTTCTTTACTATGATCAGAAAATTCAAAAGCTTGCAAAGGATACAATTGTCCAAGTTCACATGTAAGAATATGTTGCACGTGGAGTTTGAGTTTTATGTTGCCTGTGGAGTTTGAGTTTTCAGTTGTTGGCAAAGTGGCATATCAGTAAATCCAATCCTCACTTGGTTACACTAGAAATTTGATTACACCTAACAATGCAGACTTTCAGTTTAGTAGGTAGAGGTTGTGTGGGATTGAATTAGTCATTTTCAAAATCAGTATGCAATAGATCAGTGAGTTTGCAGTTTATTGATCAATGCAGTAGATTAGCAATTGTTTCAGCATGTGTTTCAAGTTTGCAATGTGACGTTTGGTTTGGTTGAGTGCGATGACTCGCAGGGGATTGAAAGGAGTATATTTATTGTTGATTCACTGATTGACTCCATAGCCCAATGAATTAGCCACTGTTGTGCTTATTTCCACTTGCAATGTCAGTGGTTTCACTTTAGCAATTTTCAGTTTTCAAATTTCATTGTGAAATAGTCTCTGGATTAGTGCAAGCAGTATGGATTCAGACTTGCAAATTACAGGTTTATGAACTGATTCCATGCCCAACAAATTCAAGGTAGTTGGTTTACTAGGTTCTCTGCGTCCCACAGGGGGATGTAGTCCCTAGTCGCAGCCTACGTTGTGACTTATTTTGACACCCTGGAAGTTACAAAAAAAAATTATTTGCCACCTTCCTTCAATTTTATCCTTACTTTGACAAATACCTTCCTTTAAATATCATTCCATCTAACCCTTTCCACTGCTAAAGCATGAAGTGTATGAGTTTTTTAATAAATGTCTCTGAGTTATTTTTTAATAGTTTTTATTTTAAATCAAATTTAATTTTATAAAATATATGTAATTATATTTTTTATAAAATTATTTGTTTAAAATATTAAAACTTAGTTTAAAAATAACAAACCCGAAACTATAGGAACCACATTTATTATCATATTATATACGTCAGCCAAGTCAAAAAGTAAAATTAGATTTTTGTCCTCACCCCGCACTTAATCATTAAATTTCCCTAATCTTCATGGCTGGAGATATGTGTAAAGATGGATTTCGGGGGTTCAACCTTTAACCTACACTTTTACCATGTTTTACGACCGTCACTTTCTCCCGAAAACCAATATTCGTATTGATTTAAATTTTATGAAATGTGGTGGGAAAAGAGATAAAGGAAATTTCATGAGTTTACGGATGGTAACCAAGACTGAAGTAAAAGAAGACTTACAGGTGTGAAATGAGATTACAGATGAAAGTAAAAGGAGGCCGAGTAAAAACGAAATTTTACAAAGAAAAAAATATGTTTTTTGCTATGTTATAAAGAGGAAAAATGCACGGGACATAAATTTGGATAAATAATTATCCAAAAATTTTACAAGAGTAAAAAGGGAAAGTAAAGAAATACTATTCCAACCATGGCAAAACAAGACATGGTTTTTAAAATCTTATGAAATGTGGTGGGAAAAGAGATAAAGGAAATTTCATGAGTTTAAAGATGGTAACCAAGACTGAAGACTTACAGTGTGAAATGAGGTTACAGATGAAAGTAAAAGGAGGCCGAGTAAAAATGAAATTTTACAAAGAAAAATAATTTGGATAAATAATTATCAAAAAATTTTACAAGAGTAAAAAGGGAAAGTAAAAAAAAATACTTTACCAACCATGGCAAAACAAGACATGGTTTTTAAAATCCATGGGAAGGAAATCAGTCAATGGTTTTTATAAATATGTTTATGAATTTTATTTATTCATAAATATATAAATTCAGGACAAAACAAGACATGGTTTTCAAAATCCATGGGGAGGAAATCAACCAATGATTTTTATAAATATGTTTATGAATTTTATTTATTCCATAAATTTAGGGCAAAACAAGACATAGATTTCAACACAATACATGGATTTCAAACCATGAATGGATTTACGGGAACCAACCATGGCAAAACAAGACATGGTTTTTAAAATCCATGGGAAGGAAATTAGTCAATGGTTTTTATAAATATGTTTATGAATTTTATTTATTCATAAATATATAAATTCAGGACAAAACAACACATGGTTTTAAAAATCCATGGGAGGAAATCAACCAATGATTGATTTTTATAAATATGTTTATGAATTTTATTTATTCGTAAATATATAAATTTAGGGCAAAACAAGACATAGATTTCAACACAAGACATGGATTTCATTTATTCGTAAATATATAAATTTAGGGCAAAACAAGACATAGATTTCAACACAAGACATGGATTTCAAACCATGAATGGATTTACGGGAACCAACCATGGCAAAACAAGACATGGTTTTTAAAATCCAGACATGGATTTCATTTATTCAAAAATATATAAATTTAGGGCAAAACAAGACATAGATTTCAACACAAGACATGGATTTCAAACCATGAATGGATTTACGGGAACCAACCATGGCAAAACAAGACATGGTTTTTAAAATCCAGACATGGATTTCATTTATTCAAAAATATATAAATTTAGGGCAAAACAAGACATAGATTTCAACACAAGACATGGATTTCAAACCATGAATGGATTTACGGGAACCAACCATGGCAAAACAAGACATGGTTTTTAAAATCCAGACATGGATTTCATTTATTCAAAAATATATAAATTTAGGGCAAAACAAGACATAGATTTCAACACAAGACATGGATTTCAAACCATGAATGGATTTACGGGAACCAACCATGGCAAAACAAGACATGGTTTTTAAAATCCATGGTTTTTATAAATATGTTTATAAATTTTATTTATTCATAAATATATAAATTCAGGACAAAACAAGACATGGTTTGTAAAATCCATGGGGAGGAAATCAACCAATGATTTTTATAAATATGTTTATGAATTTTATTTATTCGTAAATATATAAATTTAGGGCAAAACAAGACATAGATTTCAACACAAGACATGGATTTCAAACCATGAATGGATTTGAGGACATATTTTGAGAATTTCATTTATGAAATTCATGAAAAAAGAGAAATATGAATTTACAAGTTTAAGCAAAATATTTGGAAAATATTTATCAATATATTTTCTTCCCAAATATTTTACGATAATGGTGAAGCACTTTAAAAAATGGCATAAAATCATTGGTCAATTCAAGGATTGGAGATTCAAAGGACACCTAGCAAAAAAGATTAGTCAACCAGATTATAGACATGATTTTAGCATTTGGAGGAGGAAGATGAGCAGTCATCCTTATTCAAATTTAGAGGCAGAGCTATCAGCGTTCAAAGGACACCTAGCAACAGAAGATCAACAAATTGGCATCAAAGTGCAGTTTTCCAGCAGACAATTTAAGTAGTTCAAAAGTTCAAGGAAAAAGACTTGCAAACAGCTCCAAGTTTCCAACAAATAAATTAGAGATATTATTTTATTTTTAGTTATTGTTCAGGATTTTATTCAAGAAATATTGTAACAGTTTAAGGGAGATTTATTCTATATATTGTTTCATTTGTAATGTAAAAGGGTTGGGCTTTTGATGCCCAAACCTTGTCCCTTTGTAAAACTTTTATTACATAATTCCTAATTAAAGTATTCTAGCTCTAGTTTTTAACAGAAATTGTTTTTCCTATTGTTTTTCCAATACTTTCATATCTTATTTTTGCAAATGTTCAAGGTATCATAGGAGATCTGGGTAAGAATAGATTGAGTGACAATGTCTCTGAAAGCCCCTTGCAAAGTTATAATTATTTAAAGAGATTAATTAACTGAATTGTTTGTCTTAGTTAATTCCTCTACATTTGTTAATTGTTGCCTTCTATCATCTCTTGAAGGTGTTATGTTTGGCTATAGAAATCTTCTACACACAACCTGTGTATTTGGTTGATTAAGTATTCAGTATGACTGCTTAATTATCATGTATTCTCTTATATTCTTCTCTCAAATTCCTTAAAAATCATGTTATTTTGTCAAATTGGACGTTGGCACTTTGACCAAAAACTCTACAAGAGAGAGATTTATTCATGGATAGAGATTGTGTAATCATCAGCAACCACCCAAAATAAATCATAGATTTGGCCATTGTGCTCCATAGGTTGTTGTCCAGTGACAGTGAACAGTGTTAAAAAGGCCTCGTGACATTTGACGGAGCCCCCTCTGGTTCAAGGGCCAGCTTGAACCTAAAGACTGGTCGAGTTGGTTTCTCGGCGTAGTTTTGCAGCCAAGAACTGCCTACAAGAAACAAGTACAATAACATAGAGTCGCCCTCTACAATCTTCAAAGAGCCAATAAGCCAATTTGTTCAAAATAGTGATTCACCTAACGAGTCATCTTGACTCGTTTCCTCACAACCTGTTACAAATCCTTAAAGCATGATTGTTGGGACTGTTGTCGCCCAGATTGTACAGACACCGCAACAACGCTCAGGACGGGGCTTGCCACTTTGATCCCCACCCACTTTGTTATAGCTATCTCCCAACAGTAGGCTATGGGGGGTAGTCCCTATCAAATGAAGTGAAGGAAAGCAAGTTGAGAACCAACTTAGGAGACACGAATGAGTGGCGTAGCCACGTGTTTTAGATTAAGATTGATTATTGATTAAATTAGATTTTTTGTTATGAGACCAGTGCCTTAATGGAGTAAAAAATTCTCGCTTCTTATGAATTGGAACCAAATGACTGGGTGGACACCCGCTGCTTGAATGATTGACTAACCTATATGATATGCCAGTCATAGGACCTATGTGAGATGCAGTGATCTTGGTAAATTTTAGTTAAATGCCTAGTCTAAGTGTAACCTTTAACTATTTTGAAGTTGGGCTCCAAGATAGGTTGTGGGAAGCAGGTTAGGACTTGATTAACGATACATTTTATTACGCTTCTATCACCCGATTCATCCGGCGCTGCAGAGGCTCTGACTCTGACCACTGCAAGTTCACCATGTTAACCACCGAAGAGTTGCCAAGGCCCCTCAAGCTCGATAAGAAGGGTTGTCCTATATCTCTATGTTAATTTTAGGTATGTTCTATGCTTAGAGCAATTTATTTCAATTTTCACAGTTAGCTCAATATCTTTTCCAGATTAGCAATCACATCAGCATTAAAGTAAATTGCATATAGAACATAAACATAAATCGCAGAAGACAAGCCAAGACAAGAGGACACAAGATGTGGCACTAGCCAGGGACAAATCCCAATGTGGGGAACCCTTGATCAATTCTTGTTATATGTTCTTCAATAGTTCAGCAGAGGGAGAGATAGTACGTTTACAACAAAAGTCAACACTTTGACTTATCTAGATAAGAGTATAGATCATCTCTAAGAAGATGATACATGAGATCAATTGAAGACATGTTGCTTCAACTAATTCTCCAAGGTGACTCCTTCACCTATCATTGTGCTGCATTTCATCATCACGCTACACCTCACCGTGTTGCACCATGTTGCACCCATCATCACTATGTTGCATCTCATCATGCTTCATTAATCATGACTGTACACATCATTGTACTACATTATGTGCCATTGTTGCACCATGTTGCCATACTGACCTATGTGCTGGTTGCATCTTGCTTGCTTGTTGTCCCTAGCTTGATTGTTGTCCCTAGCATGCTTGTTGTCCTTAGCATGCTTGTTGTTGCATGCTAGCTGTCCCTTGCATACTAGCTGCAACATTGCATGCTTAGTGTATTTGCTGCTAAGTACCATACAATTGTCCCAATGTTAGTTAGTTGTCCCTTGCATGCTTCTCTCCTTCGAAGATAAATGCTCTAGCTCTTCCGGTAGTTCCCGATAGTTCCGGCTATTCCCGGCAATTTCGGCTGTTCTGGCAGTGCCGGCAATTCCAGCTGTTCCCGGTAGTTCCGGCTTCTGCCCTCTGCGTCAGCTTTCCCGCCTGTTCCGGCAGTGCCAGCAATTCCAGTTGTTCCCGATAGTTCCGGCTTCTACCCTCTGCGTCAGCTTTCCCGCATGTTCCGGCAGTTTCAGCAATGTCGGTTGTTCCCGGCAGTTCTGGCAATTGCTGCTATTCCCGAAGGTTCCAACAATTCCCGGCAGTTTTGGCAGTTCCCCGCAGTTCCGACCTCTGCCCTCTACGTCAGCTTTCCAGGCAGTTCTGGCTTCTACCCTCTGCGTCAGCTTTCCCGGCTGTTTCGGCAGTTCCAGCTGTTCCCGGCAGTTCTAGCAATTCCGGCTATTCCCGACAATGCCGACAATTCCGGTTTTTCCCAACAGTTCCGGCAATTCCGATTTTTCCCGACAGTTCCATAAATTTTGGCTATTCCCGACAGTTCCAGCAGTTCCCGATAGTTGTGGCAATTCCGTCTATTCCCGGCAGTTCCAGCTTTTGCCCTCTGGATTAGGGCAGTGTTATCCCTTAGGATCTCTCCTCCTACTAAAAACCAAAGACAACTAGAGAGGAAGAGATCCCAAGTATGTTGAAATGACTTGAAGGCCACTTCTATTTATACTAAAACATTGAGCACAAGTGGGGTTTATTTGGTTGTTGGCCAACCTTGATGAACTGTCCCATAACATAAATAAATTCATATCTCCATGAATACTTATCGAAATCGAATGATCTTTAGATCAATCCTACACCTCGCGATGAGAGGAATCCAAGAAAAATATCAGCTTCCATTAATAAGATGACCCACATGCAGTTTGGCCCTAGTTGCCAATTTTAACACTCCCTCTCAACTAGGGAGAACTCCATCCGTTGATCCATATGTCTGATTATACTATCTCTGCCATCAGTGCCCTGCACTGCTCTGCTCTATTAAGCTCTGCTCTGTTGAACCATGAAGAAGAAGAATTGATCGAGAATGTCTCATACCATTCTCTACTAACCCGAAATCAATTTCATCTGAAGAGAGTGTGTCACATCACTCTTACTGACCCGAAGTCAATTTTATTGATCCCAAATCAATATCACAAGAGAGTGTCTCAAACCACTCATACTGATCCCAGATCATTGATGGTCATCCTAGCATAGGGAGCACGGTAGATACATCGATGCGTCCATCGATGGTACTACTACGGTCCCTAACCCCATTTCCCTACTCATTGATCAGACGAGAGGTACTTCCCATGAGTCCCAGACTGCATGGGTAGGATGCCTCGACAGGAGAACTAATCATCATGTCCACAGGAGAACGAATCATCCTGCCCCACAATCGCCACGGGAGAACTAATCATCCCGGCCCATAGGAGAACTAATCATCATGTTCCACAGTTGCCATGGGAGAACTAATCATCCTGTTCCACAGTTGCCACGAGAAAACTAATCATCCCGGCCCACAGGAGAACTAATCATCTTGTTCCACAGTTGCCACGGGAGAACTAATCATCCCGGCCCACAGGAGAACTAATCATCCTGTTCCACAGCCACCACGGGGTATCACAGGGGAAGGTTGAACCTGTCATCCTGTACATAGCGCACCACCAGAGGAGGCTGAGTCGCCCTATGGTCGTATGTTGCTCCAGTAAGTACCCCAAGCCCCCCAGACCTCCCAAAGCTCAATGCATGCAACATGCAAGACCCTTATAAGAAGGTCTCTCAACGACTCAAAGTCATTCGGGAAAGTCACAGATTTGACCTTTCCCTGAGGCTTTGACAAAATGTCTGCAACCTGTAGATCGGTCTCAATGCGATGAAGCCTCCTCGCTCATCAACTTACCATATCCCAGATAAGACAGTATTTGATGTCTATCTACTGGAGCAATCATCGAATACGGGATTCCTCAATAATCGAATTCCCCCTTTGGTTGTCACAGAGAATCACAATGGTATTCATCATGTGTACAAACAACACTTAAGAGCTTCTGCAACCATGCAGCTTCACACGAGATCATACTTGTAGCTATGTATTCGGTCTCGGCAGTGATTATAACTACCGACTTCTGCTTTCTGCTCATCCATGATATCGAAGCAGAATCCAAAGAGAACCAGCACTGAGAAGTGTTCTAGTGATCCTCCACACTGCCTACACACTCAGCATTCGAATAATCATGTAGTTTCATATTTCCGGCAATGTATCTCAATCCATGAGAGATGTTGCCCCGAAGATATCTCAAAAGATTCTTGGCACCAATCTAGTGAGGCTCAACCAAATATGACCTCACCATACTAACTGCAAAACATATGTCCGGACAGAAGTTCACCAAGAACATCAACGCGAATGAGTTTATGGAACTTAGAGGCATTTCCCAAATCTAGTCCAACATCACTACCATATAACTTCTGAAAGTTAAGATCCTCGAGGTAGTCACAGGCTTGCAATTTATCATTCCACATCCGGAATCCAACTCCCTCTTACTTCTGCAAATGAGAGGGGTCTGCACCTGCCAGAAATAGGTCATCCTCATGAGGTGCCAATATGAGAGGTCTATCATCCACAACCTTCGGGTAATGGTTTGGATCGGTTTCACTCCTAGTGAATCTCAACTTCATCAGACATCTATCAATCCTCTCATGCTACGCCCGGGGTGTTTTTCTTCAAGCCATAGAGGGCTTTCTTCCATCTGTATATATGAGATTCCTGATCATGAATCTCAAACTCCTCGAGTTGTGCCAAACCTGGGGTCCTACTGCATGAGGGGAATGGTCCTCTTATAAGATTTTCCTTCGATACATCTCAGACATCTACCTTCATGCTCTTCTTGAATTGAAGCATCCCTATCACCATCTGACTCACATCGGGTAGGGCCCCATAGGTAGACCTCTAGTGTTATAGATGCGATATGTTAATTGACATAATCCCCAATGGACCATCCTACAACTTGATACAAATTGCCAACCCTGAACCCATGAGAAAAAACATCTTTGAAAATTCTATTTTTTAACACGTACCTTTCCATTGATAAATGCCACCCTGAAACCTTTGACTTCCATTTCCGAGATGGACGCCAAGTTCTTCTTGCGATTAGGTACATAAAACAGATTCTTGTAAATGAATAGAGTTACCCTCATTCAATTGAGGGCTAACATTCCCTACACCCTTTCCGGGATAGGTGGCATCAACTCCAAGTATAATCCCACGGTTGTTTCCGTCTCTACCAAATTAGAGAGTACACCCTTCTATCCGATGAAGTGCCTTGAAGCACTACAATCAATAAGCTAGATTCCCAAAGAATCTGAAGGAGAGGGCCAATACAAGATAACGCTTCTTTATCTTATCAAAAACAACATTTGATACTTCATTCCTGGGGTTCCTTGCTTTCTCTGAAGAGTCGGTCGTTTCCTTGATGACCTGCATTACCTGTCATTTCTTTGATCATTGAAGATGTCCCTGGAATGATTGTTATCTTCATCAAGAGATGTGTCTCTGCCATTCAGACACTCCTTCGCATAATGGCCAAACTTGTTGCAACCAAGGCATCTACCTTTCCTTCCACCCTTAGATCCAGACTTCCTCAGGAAGTGATCCTTAGGTAGGCCATCAGAAACTTCCGCTGCACCATTCTGATAATATTCTCTGCTTCGACTTCACCCTCGGTGAATTTGACGAGGGATGAGGAATCCATTGATCCTTTTTTCCTTTCCCAACTGTCTTCGGTGATTGCTCTTTCACTCTTGCTTGGGCATTATCTTCAACTCAGCTCTGATACCATGTTAATTTTAAGTATGTTCTACGCTTAGAGCAATTTATTTCAATTTTCACAGTTAGCTCAATATCTTTTCCAGATTAGCAATCACATCAGCAGTAAGTAAACTACAGATAGAACATAAACATAAATCGCAGAAGACAAGCGAAGACAAGAGGACACAAGATGTGGCGCTAGCCAAGGACAAACCCCAATGTGGGGAAACCCTTGATCAATTCTTCTTATATGTTCTTCAATAGTTCAGCAGAGAAAGAGAGAGATAATACGTTTACAACAGAAGTCAACACTTTGACTTATCTAGATAAAAGCATAGATCATCTCTAAGAAGATGATACATGAGATCAGTTGAAGACATGCTACTTCAACTGATTCTCCAAGGTGACTCCACCTATCGTTGTGCTGCATTTTGTCATCATGTTGCATCTCACCGTGTTGCACCATGTTGCACCCATCATCACTATGTTGCATCTCATCATGCTTCATTAATCATGACTGTACCCATCACTGTACTGCATTATGTGCCATTGCTGCACCATGTTGCCATACTGACCTATGTGATGGTTGCATCTTGCTTGCTTGTTGTCCCTAGCTTGCTTGTTGTCCCTAGCATGCTTGTTGTTGCATGCTAGTTGTCCCTTGCATGCTAGCTGTAACATTGCATGCTTGGTGTATTTGTTGTTAAGTACCATACAACTGTCCCAATGTTAGTTAGTTGTCCCTTGCATGATGCTCTCCTTCGGAGACAGATGCTCTAGTTGTTCCAGCGATTCCCGGCAGTTCTAGCAGTTCCCGGCAATTCCGGCAATTCCGGTTGTTCCCGGCAGTTCCGGCTTCTGTCCTCTGCGTCAGCTTTCCCGCCTATTCCAGTAGTTTCGGCAATTCCGATTGTCCCCAACAGTTCTCAACAGTTCCAGCTTTTCCTAGCAGTTCCGGTAGTTCCGGCTTCTTCCCTCTGCGTCAGCTTTCCCGGTTGTTCCGGCATTGCCAGTTGTTCCCGACAGTTCCGGCTATTCCCGGCAGTTCCCGCAGTTCCGACTTCTGCCCTCTGCGTTAGCTTTCCCAGCTGTTCCGGCAATTCCGACTATTCCCGGCAATTCTGGCTATTCCCGACAGTTCTGGTAGTTCCGACAATTCCGGTTATTTCCCTGCAATTCTGGCAGTTCCGGCTTTTCCCCGCAGTTCTAGCTATTCCCGGCAGTTCCAGCAGTACCCGCCAATTCCGGCTATGCTCAGCAGTTTCAGCTTTTGCCCTCTGGATTAGGGCAGCGTTATCCCTTAGGATCTCTCCACCTACTAAAACCCAAAGACAAGTAGAGGGGAAGAGATCCCAAGTGTGTTGAAATGACTTGAAGGCCACTTCTATTTATGCTAAAACGTTGAGCACAAGTGGGGTTTATTTGGTTGTTGGCCGACCATGATGAATTGTCCCATAACAAAAATAAATTCATATCTCCATGAATACTTATCGGAATCGGATGATCTTTAGATCAATCCTACACCTCGCAATGAGAGGGATCCATGAAAAATATCAACTTCCATTAATAATATGACCCACACAGAGTGTGACCCTAGTTTCCAATTTTAACACTCTATCAATCTAGCTTATGCTAGGAGGTAAATTATTAAAGCAAATCTAGATCTAATATGCTTATGCAAGAGATTATGAGTGAGATTTATCTTGAGTTAAGATTTTCTTAAGCTATTTAAGTACTTGAGTATCTTTTTAAGAATACTTATCAATAGTGAATTGCAATCTTAGACAATAAAATGCTTAGAGATAAAAGTGTAAATTTCAACAATATTCCACAAGATACCAAGTAACCCAAAATGCCAAATGCTTACAATAGTCAATCAAGATCAAATAATCACAGATTTATACCAGCAATACTACTTTAGAAAATTCAGATCATATCAATGTTGTAAAAGCAGTGCATAAACCACTTCAAATGATGAAAATTGCCCAACTAAACCAGTGATGATAATATCGACAAGATATCGCCGATGATTGAAAATATCGCGATCTTTTTGGTGAGCCGAAATATCGCCAAAAAAATATCGCGATATATTCGGCAAGCCGAAATATTGCCAAGAAAATATCGCAATATTTTAGCTCCCAAAAATATCACGATATTTCCAAGATATCGTCGATATCTCAGCAAAATATCACAAGACGATAGAAAATATCGCCGAGCATGTTATGCCCCAGCTAGAAAAAAGGAAAATCATTTTTTTCTTCATTTCTGTTTCTGAGTGTCGGAGAAAGAAGGGGAAGAGTTTTGTGGTGGTTGTCAAGGAGGGATTGAGGATCAAACAACGATTATCACCACCAACTAAGATCTTTTTGTGAATCAAAGATTGAAGAACAGTGAGACAAACTTCATTTCTTCCATTAACATGTATGTTCTTAAAAACCCATATGTTAATGATTTTTTCATAGATTTAGGGTTATGCTTGCTTGCCTCTTTGCCTACCAACATTTTGTTTCTTTGTTTTTTTTCATTTGCTATGATTTTCATGCCCACGAGCCAATGCAAGGGTTTTCTCCATATTTGGACAGCAAGCTTCATTTTTTTTTCAACATTCTTATACACACCCCCTTATTGCCATTTTTCACTCACATTGCAAAATGCAAATAATGTAGTAATTTTTTTTAAATGAGGTGGTTATTACTTATTATTTTTTGTGTTGGGGGGTTTAATGCCAATTTTTTGTTTTTTTGTGCCCTAGGTTTGAATTAGTTCACTACAAATGTCAAATATGCCAAAAGCCTTGGACCCACTTTGGGAGTATGGAAGGTTGTTGGTGGGGCAAATCGGGCATATATATCATGCAAATTGTGTGGGACCAAGATGTCAAGAGGGGTTACGCGATTGAAATACCATCTGGCTAGACTTCTTGCACATGATGCAGATGTAATGTCTTGTATGGTTTCTAGTGCGGAGGTTATACAAAAATCTCTTGAAGCAATTATTGAACAAGAGAGAAAGAAAGCTGCTAGGGAGAGGCCATTGGTCTCGGATAGATAGCTGCTAGTTTTATTTGTTTTGCTACATATAAGTTTATAACTCATGATGATGAAATACTTTTAAAGTTTTATATATGTGATGTTATTTTGCTTGAATCCTTGATTGGACAATTATCAGGGATCAACAGGATATGTGATGTTATTTTGTTTGGATCCTTGATTGGACAATTATCAAGAATCAGCAGGATTTGGTATCGCCTTTGAAGTCTGATGTATCATTTCTATTTGACATCATATATATTAGTGTTTTCTTCATATCTATGTGCCAATGTGTTTAGTTCATGTTATTATTGTTTTATATGTTTAAAAATCTGAAGAAGAAAAAATGAATATATTATGCATTTTTTATGCTTGCCAATATTTGCCGATATTGCCGATAAGATGTTTTCTGGACCCTCGCTGATATTTTGCCGATACTGATATTTTCAACACTACATAAAACACTGAAATTCTAATGACCAGCAAATGTACTTCAGCTTGTTTAGATCACTTTAAGATGATGTATTCAGTACAATTTCAGATCTGATTTCTTAATTTACAGCAAGCAGTAAAGACAGATCAGCAAGATAAAACTGTGAAAAATAGATGGCCTATATGCCCAAAAATAGTAAAATGCACCAGAACTTGAAAATTTTTTATTTTAGGGCTTTTAGATAGTTTGACCCAACAAATTTTCAGAACTGATATGTTTATTACATCAGTGAGTTAACCACAAATTAGAAAACTAATCAAGCCAAAAATAGATGCCTAATATTTCTAAAGATAGAAAAATTTCACCAAACTCGAAACATTAATTTTTGGAGTTATTTAGAGGTTGTGATTCAAAAATTTCATAACGATATGTTATTACAGCAATGAAACAGTGATAGATCAGCAACCCAGCAATGCTTAAGACAAACCCTAATATTTCCAAAAATAGTAAAATTTTCCAAAAATTGAAAATTTTAGTTTTTGGCCCTTATTAACTATTTTATTCAAAAAAATTCAGAACTGCAGAAAATTTCAGTTATCCAGAAAAATACAGCAAGCTTAAATGTTAAATCTAGGCCAAAACTCAAATACCCAGGAGGCCAAAATTTGAGAAAATGAAGATTTTGCAATTTTAAATGATTTTGACCATTTGGTTTGTGATTTTAGGGCCTAATTATTAATAATTTGTTGCTTGTAATAAAACTGCAGAAAACAAGGGTTTAGAGGTCAAATCCTAGGCACAAGGCCTTGAAGATCCCACCATTGAAAATCGATGAAACTTTGAGATCACTTTGCTACTTGAAAAATAAAAATTTTGAGACCTTAATCCTGCAAAACCACCAAGTATTTAGCTTTAAAACTTCAGTTTAGGGTTTCAGGTCAATTTTGGAGCAAAAGAGGCCAATAATTAGAGAACAACGTTAAGGGAAGCAAATTTGCGGAGATAAATGGGCTAGGATGATAGATTTAGGGCTGAAATGGCAAGAGGAGGCCAAAAACTAAAAGCCCGTGTCTGGAAAAAGTTTTTTTCTTCCGGATCTAAATTTTGTCATCAAATCTTCAATAAATGTCCCTACAAATTGTCTAGAGACTAAATCTTACCCTCAAGGGCCTAGATCTAGCTCTTCTCTTGATTCCTTGATCCAACCTGCAAAAATGAAAATAAAAACACCCAAACCCCAAATATATACAAAATACTAAAAATTCCCAAAACCCAAGTTACAAAAAATAATTTACAAGTTAGATCTACAAAATTATTCACAAGATCTACAAATATACAAGGGTTTCAAAATTTTTAAATTTTTGAGAAAAATAGTTTTTCCTTTGAAGAATGGCTAAAAATACTTTAGAAACCCCAATGTATACTATATAATATAGCCTTAGCGAAGATTTAATTCACCATATAAATATTTGGAATCCAAGCAACATTGATTTTTGCCCAAGTTTGTGCACTTGGAGGCCAAACACTTTAGTACCTGCAAGCACTATGAATTTATCTCAAAATAATTTGTTAAATCACATGGGAAATCAAGCCACCTAAGATCTTTGTCTAATGAAAAATAATCTTACCAATATTCAGCACAACATAGAGATGCCCGTAGTCAGCACACACCACAAATCAATAAGCAAGAACACCTTGAATTACACCCCAAATTCTTTATTATGATTTTAAAAAATAGTGCCCAGCGGGACAATAGTTACAAAGCTGCTTCAACAGAATTTTTCTAGCCAGAGATCAAGATGACTAGAGACTCAAATGACTCTCTAACAATGTTGCGAACATCATGATCGGGATTAAATTGGCAAGGGGAAAGAATCAGAAAAATAGGGAAAAAAATCGGCAAATACAAAAATATTCATTTTTTCAATTTTTTTAATATCTAAAGCAGCTACAACATAAAATAAATGCATTGCCACATAAATATGATAAAAGAACTAATATATAAAATGTGTAATATCATTTCTAGTGCTACATCACACATAACAGTGAATCATGCCCTAAGTAGTAAGTCCAGAGTCACAACTCAACCTCAAAATATCAACAAAAAATATAATAATGTATCTCATATCATGACTCATAATGTCATATACAATGAAATGAACAAAATAACTAATACTATTGATTTCCTTTACCCCTCTTGCGAGAAAATGCAATAACTTTCCCTCTAATGTAGGATGACGGTGGAGTTAGCAATGGACTCTGTTGTGCTCTAGAAGCTGAAGAACTAGGAGCTATAGGAGGTAGACCACATCCTCTATTGGTGGCAGGGGTAGCCTGGGTATGTGGTGTCACCTCGTCCTCCTGTTGCTCATCCTCCTCCTCCTCCTTCTCCTCTGCCCCCTCCACTACCCCCTGCTCTAACCAATCAGCGGCAGACTCCATGAGAGGCCTCTCGGCCTCAACCCTCCATGCAACAGTGGTGTCAATCCCATCCAATGAGATGGCCTCCATATCAAGTGTCCTCTAAAGTTGCCTCACCCACAATCGAAGATTGTAGTAGATGTAGACCATGTCATTAAGTCGCTGGGACTCCAACCTGCACAAGGGTCATAAAATAATAATTATAATAATTATAAAAAAATATATATTATTTAATGAATTCAAAAAATTAATTGGAAATTTGGAATATTTTAAATTTTAACCTATTGCACTTCTTGGTGTGTATTTTTTCAAATACACTCCAGTTGCGCTCGCAACTTGAGAAGCTACATGTTTGGCTGAGAATTCGAATGGCAAGCCTTCGCAGATTGGGTACTCTGGTACCATAGCTTCTCCACCATGCATCTAGAATAAAATTACAAATAAGATAAACATAATTAAAAAAATGAAATTTAAAAGTTGAAGCGAAGTATGAAGTTATGAACTTGAAGAGAATGAAATTTGAAACAAACTAAAAAATACCTGGCATTTTAGTCTTCCTATCAACCACAACCATGTCAAAGCTAAATGTGCCACCTGCCATCCTGGATATCTCCATTTCCTTGGAGATTTATGCACATTCTACTAGAGATGACATTGTACTCTGAACACAGGTGAAGAATCCATCCATGACCTCAGCATCAAATAAGAACCCATAGGAGTAAGCAAATGCGAGGTTCAGGTAGATCCTTGCAGCATGAATGGGACGATGGAGTGTGTTGTTCCATCGTTCATCAATCACTTTCCGTAGGAGGAGTTGTTTTTGAAACCCCTCATCTCCCTTATCATCAAAGTAGGTCCGAACGGATTCTTTGGCCCTGTCCATGGCCTCATACAAGTAAGCCCATTGTGGGCTTGTCACTATCAACTAATCGAAGAACCTTTACCAAAGGTTCAGTAATGTTGCACACCTCTTGCACTCCCGCCCAGAAGCTTTCCTGGTATGAAACTATTCTGAATATGGCCTCTCCCTCTGGTTTGCGGCTAAATGCTAAAGCATGCCATTGATATGAAAGAAACATTCTCTTCACATCCCACATAGAATTCAAGAGGGATTGAAGAGATATGAAACTGGAGGCAAACCATGTAATGGTGAGGTACACCAACTCCTTGTTGGTAGTGAATGTTCTCATCAAATGAAGCACAAATGCATGATTTTATATAAATTTTGTAATGTTTTTTTATGAGTCAACAATATCTTTGACAAAAGGAATTTTTCCTATGTCCTCCAACATCAAATCAGTGCAATGTGCAACACAAGGTGTCCAAAATAAAGTAGGATGTCTCTCCATAAGCATATTGTCAGCAGCAACATAATTTACAACATTCTCTGTTATGATTTGGACAACATGTGCTGGACCTATCTCCAAAATAAACACATCTAACAAATCACATAATAATTTTGCATCTTTGATATGTGCAGATGCATCAATAGATTTCATAAACATTGTCCCCTTGGGACAATTAGCCAAGAAGTTTATAAGGCTTCTACCATTTTGATCGGTCCAACCATCTGACATCATAGTGCATCTTGTGTGTGTCCATGATGCTCTAAACTCCTCTAATCTCTTGGTGCAGCCTTTTCATTTTGAAGAATGCAGCCTTTAAAGTCATCATAGGACTTTGTACCCTGGGCTAACAATTGCAATAGCATCAACAGCAAGGTGGAAAAATGGTTATTCCTCGCAACGCTGAAAGGAATATCACTCCAAAGAAACTTGCCCAACAACTTGTCAGCTTCTTCTTTCTCCTTTTTTTTAATATTGAATAGATAGATGGTTGTGAACCAAACATGGTTCTACGAACAAAATATGATGAGGCAACTACAGGGTTGGTTGTAGATATTGATGCTGAAGTAGAACCAGTGCCACTCATATTCATCTCCTAACACTCTGTTCATTGCTAGTTGACTCTTCAGAGTTGATTTGGACAGTTTGGTTTGCTCTATTTCTTCCAATGATATGAGGGCTCTTCGGATGATTTCCGAAGTGATATTGGTGCAAAGTTCTACCTCATGTCTAGGGATTTCTACAAGGTGATACTTCAATTTGTATACCCTCTGTCATATGATGCCCATACAACTTGCAAGTCAAGTTTGATCTATCAAACCCTCCATCAGGTTCACCAAATTCCCACAGAGGGTCCAATTTCCTTGGCATGTTTGTAACTTGGTTGAACTCTTGAGTTTTAACTTTTAATGTAAGATGAAGTTTGAAGTTGAACCTGGGGCACAAGAAGAATTGCAAGTTAAAAAAATAAAAATAAAATTGACATACAACACATTGAATTTTTTACAACAAAAAAAACCTTAATTCAATGTAACAATAATGAAAAATGCACATTCAAACCCAAACAAAAATGATGCAAAAAATAGAGCACAAGAAGAAATTAAACTTATAAATCTAACAATCAAATTTTTGCATTTTTAACTAAAAGCAACCCTCTCCACTCTATGCAACAAAAACGAATTAAAAAAAAAAATAAAATAAAAAAATAAAAAAATAAAAAAATAAATCCACAAAAAAAACATTGATAATCAATGGGTTATAGAAACCCAAGCAAAAACAAGAAAAAAGCCAAAAAATTGGCCAAATTTGGTGCCCATACCTGGAAACCACAATTTGCTAAAGAAATTTGGTCCAAACTATTTTTTTCTTGCTTGGGATGCTAAAATCTTTCGTTTTTCTCCTCCTCTGCCCTTGTAGTCAACTTCCTCTCCTCCTCAGCTCTCAAACAAGCCCACTGTCTGAAAAAAAATGACAAACAAAAACCAAAAATCGGCTTTAAAACTCGTTGTTTCTGCCACTCACAATTATTACCGATCGGATCGCGATTTTTTGATGACAAAAAAAAATCGACAAAAAAATCGCAATGTTCACAACAATGCTCTCTAATTTACAGATAAATCCTCCAAATGAAAAAATAACGGCTAGTTTCTTTGATCCTTGTCAAAACAATCTTAGTCGTTGACAAATACTTCAAAATCTTTTAATCTTGGCCCTTGATTTTTTATTTTTTAGGAATTTTCGAATTTATCATTCAATTTCATTTTAATTAGCTCAAAATTAATTATTTAGATCTTATTTCCTCAAAAATCTTATTGACTTAACCACCAAGGTCCAAGGGTCCAAATTTTCTTGAAAAAGACAATATTCCCTTGGTGGACCTTTAAAAATTGACTCTTTTAATACCCACGAATTTTTCCATTTGGAGAATTTATTTTCCTAGGACAATTTAATTTGACTCTAATTAATTAATTTTCTAACAAGATTTAATTTTATTTTACTAGACTAATAAATTAATTTACACATGAAGGGATTAATTGTTTTTCCAACCATCTAATACATATGATTTTTTATTTACAAGAGCCAAAGAGATAATACACATTCGTCTTAGACCTTCAAGACATATAACCCATCTGCAACACAATATGATCTAGCAAACCAAGTGATTTGTAATAAATAATTAAGCCAAATAGCTTAAATTATTCCCAAACCACTTTTACATCAGACTCCACTAAAACACTAGGACTCACTTGATAAATTTCATCCTAGCTTTGGGGGTTTAAGCTAGAGGGAAAAAGCTCTTCTAATTAGCCGTGTTGAAACACACAGGTAATCAAGGAGGTTAAAAAACCTCCTAGGATGAAATTCATCATCAAAATTATAGACTTACCTAGGTTGTTACATATACTCAAGGTTTTACTAAGATCATTTACATTACATAACTTGTAGAATGGGATAACCATGACACATGGATTGTTGATAATGAGATCTGATCATGTTGAAAAAATAGGTACTTTCGCTTCCCTGGAACTTTGACAATTTGTGTGCAATAGGGACTTTCTTGTCTTTCTGCACTTCATGTTGATCTTGTACTTGTTCTTCTTGTATTTGTTCATCCTGTAGTTGTTTCCTCTTCCAAACCTTCTTATTCTCGTCATCAATATTCATGATTGATTCCATTTTGTTCCTACAGTAACGAGCTATGAGTCCATAATTGTGACACTTGTAACATTCCATATGTGGATGGTACCTGCATTCTTGAGCTATGTGTACATGATTATGTCATCCATAGAAGATGTCATCTGGTAACTATCTCAAGAACCTGGAAACTTTCTTCTAAGGTTTTGCAGATAATAGTTGTACCTGCCAAAAACTTCACAATCCCTAGCCATATGTCCATAGTTAGCACATAAAAAGCAATAACCATTAAATAAATGCGCGTACCTAAATGGTTCATTCGAATGTGATGGTCCTTGAGAGTTGTACCTATCAACAACTTTACAATCCCTGGCCATATGTCCATAGTTACAACATGAAAAACAATAACCATTAAATAAACAAACATACCTGGAAGATTTTTCATTCTTCTTTGGAGGCAGTGTTGTAGTCTATTGTCGTCCTTTGTCCTCGATTGCTTTGGCATCATTCTTAAGATTGTGAACATTCTTCTTTAGTTCATTCGTCTTCTCAATCTCACTGTGCAAAGATGTGAAGCTTGTACCTTCATCAATTGGAGTATTACCTGTTCTTTTTGCCAATTCTTTATATGTCTTGTCCATAACCTGTAAATGGTCCTTTTCTTTGATCTTGTTGATCTCATTAAGCATTGCATCAAGTTATTCTTGCTTTTGAGCAAGATCTTCTTGAAACCATCTTCTCAAGATCTCCCTTCTTTTTTCTGCCTCCTCAACCTGTAGCTTGAGAAGAGTGGTCTTCTCTACATCTCCATTGAGAACCTATATCTGTTCCTTCTGCTTCTCATTTTCAATCATGAGCCTGCTTATTTCTACTAAAGATGTTTCTAATTCCTTTACTTGGCTTGCCATGACTTTCTTTTCCATTTATGCTTCCTGTACCTGTTTCTTAAACGTATTACTCTTTGCCATGGCTACATCAAGTTCTTGTTGCTTTTGATTGACTTCCACTTTTCTAGTTTCTTCCGGCAGCACCCTAAGACTGTTGATAATTTCATTTTTCTTATTAAGGCTTCCGACTTGTCCTTTTGCTATCTTCAATTCTTCTTCCAGAAATTTAGCCCTTTCCCTTTCACTCGAGTTCCTTTATAACTCTAACAACTTCATTTTGAAATTCGATTTCAGTCATCTCTTCATCTTTTTCTTCAGAAACTTCCCTCCTAATATCATTTTATTTGTTGGTGATAATAGAATCTGAAATCATTTCAATACCTAAAACTTCCTTTGAATCCTTTGAATGCTTCCCATTTCTGCACTCTGAGATCTGCGTTCTAGCTATTAAGCTGCTACTGAAGGAACCTACTCTGATACCAATTGTTGGAAATACTAAGAGGGGTGTGAACCAGTGTTTCTTAGCAATTAGCATTTTTTAATCCTTTTCAAAGCATTAGTTATTCTTCAATTATTATTAATGTTCTTCTTCAAGAATTATAAACAATAATCAACAATAGACAACACCATACAACATTGCAAGAAGATAAAACAATTGTTAAAATTGGCAACTAGGGTCAAATTCCACTTTGCACAGCTCCTTTAGGATGATTATTAGAGCATTGAATCCCTCTTTTTGAGAGGACCAAAATCGATCTAAAGATCGTCAAATTTGGATAAGGAAAAGTGGTTTTTTGAATTTATGTTTCTCTCATGTAAATTATCAAGGTCGGCCTCACCTATATGACGGCTCAATAAGCCCAAAAGTCACGTCTCTTTAACTCCGTCGAATTGTATATATAGAGAAGCCTTCTCCCTCTTTTGAGATACATCAAAAAGGCTTGGATCTAGGTCTAAGGCAGCCGAGGTCAAAGGATGGCCAGTTTCTTAGTTAAACGTCTGCACTTGGGCCAAGATTCTCTCTGATGGAAAGCCGCAGGTCTAGACAAGTTTGTATGGGTTATCTTATCCTTCTAGATCCATGTTAAGGAGAAGAATGGCAAGCCAATTTAGTTTCTAGGCTTGTTTGCGGTTAAGATAAAGGAGAAACCCTCTCCTTATGAGGCCGCATCACTATCCTATTACCTCAAAAAGGGTCATTGTATATATAGCCTAAATAAAGGAGGTCGAGATGCCTTATATGATCAGAGACCAGCCCTAATGGAAGCTCCTTGCATATTAAGCTCAGTCGCAGTTATGCGGAAGTGTTTTGAATGGATGACAGTGATTCTTATACAACCCTAACCAGACTTAACCTCTTCAGTTGTTTCATCTCCAGTTCATGCCGAGATTACAATTTTGAGTAGATCACTCATTTGTTTAAGGGTTGTAATGACTAGATCTTCAAATTGACAAGTCAGTATTGACTTTGATATTAGAATAATGTTATTTAGTGTTTAATGCTCATTCTTATTAGTTGTTGCTATTTTTATCATTTTAGCAGTTTCTTAGAAGAAACTGGTTGTTTCTATTTCCTAATAGAAACTTGATGTCTCTATTACTGTAAATATCTTTGTATTACTTATTGAGCTCCATTTTGCTCATGTAAATCAATTCAATTCATTCATTGATAATGGTATCAGAGCACAAGTATCTTTTGAAATAATTTTTCATTGCTTGAAAAATTTTGTGGCTCATTTCGAAATTGCTCTTGGAATCTGAAATTTTTTTTTGGGGCGTCAATTGTTTTTGGACATCGTTGTTTAATTTGCACCTGCGAGTTCCGACTACTCCGAGGGTTTCTTAATTACTGGAATATACTTTGGAGTCGATCCTCCTGGCTAATCATCCCACTGTGTTGCACTACAGCAACTCGCCATATATTTTTTGGGATTTCGCAGAGATTCGAATCCGTGACGTCGACAATGTTGGAGCCTCAGTTACTGCGTGTGCAGTTTAAGTTTGCAAGCGTGACCACCATGAGAGTCGGGCGTGTCTTTTATGTCATGGATAGTCGCCGCTTCCATCTTCCTCAACGTCTTCAGGTTCTCTAGGCAAGAGATCATACTTGCGTTTCGTTCTCCTCTTCGCATTCCTCACGGCGTCTTCTTGAATTGCCATTGCATTCACTTCTCTGTATCAGCTCCAGAAAACGCAAGCGTGCCAGACGCAGAGATAAGAGAGAGAGACGCATATACACGCTAGATCTGCCCTGCCTTGGCCACTCATCCTCTTTGGCAATTGCCATGTCATTCCTAGCATACCTGTAGTGGAGAATAGGCTGCGTCGGATCATCAGAACCCACAATCGACGACCTCTCTGTGCATATTCACACGTCTGTTGCGTATTCTGCATATTCGCATGTTGTTTTATCCGAGCAGCAAACGTCAATCAAAGCCATCGAAGAACAAAAGGTTGGGCAACCGAGCTGTAGTATGATCAGAGAACAAGGAATTCGTATGGTAGATTGATGCCTCGACATTTCCTGTGCCTCGACATTTTTTTCTGTGAAACTGCTCTCAATTTTTTTCCGTTGCACCAAAACTAGCAGGTCGTAGCAGTTTTATGTACGAGTTGATCATGGCCGAAGCTGCATTCCTGTGAATTGTATGGTGGCGCAACGTCAAGTCTCGGAATTTTTTTTTTATGCATCAACAAGGGTGCTAAACGTGTATTTGATACTATGTGGAGAAATCAGCATTTGGCATTTCTTCGTACCTAAGTCTCTCAGAACGATTTCTAATTCTCTTTCATATTTTCACCAACATCTGTTAAGAGTTTGACCGAATCAGCTGGCATCTACATTGAAATCCGTGCCGGATTCATTTTGGTGTTTTTTGTATCTTAGAAAATGTGCAGATGGCTTCGCTAACCAATCTGATGTTGCAAGGCAGTCAGCGCTTTAATGGCATCAATTATAACATCTGGAAACAGAGAATGTTGACCATTTTTTAATACAGACGTCTTGATCAACTTGTTTTAGGAAAAGAGCTCAGTCCTGGTACACCTGGTACAGATCATGATAAGTTTGATGATCGAAATCAAGAGGCTGTTATGCTTCTCAAACTCTCTGTGACTACTGATCAGTTACCGTAGATTCCTTCCGGCAAGACAGTTGTCGAAATCTGACAACATTTGAAGGAATTGCACGAGACATTTGACAAGAGCACAGCTTTCTTTCTCAAGAATCAGTTGTTCTCCATCATGATGGACGAACATATGTCTTTACAGGAACATCTTAACAAGATTAAAGACATTCGAGATCAACTCGAAGCCATTGGTCGGACCATGGAAGAAGAAGATATGGTAGTCATCACTCTGAAAAGTCTACCAAAACCTTATGAGCACTTCATAGAAACACTCAACATTACCTCCACAAATGTTGATCTGAAGTTTCTGGAGTTATGCACCAAACTCATGCAGCAGGATCGTTGGAAACAACAGTTTGGTAGTGGTGCTTCAATAGCCTCATCAAAAAATGCTTTTGCTACCAAATATTAGTCCTCTCAGTCCTTTCAGCAGAAAGGTTCTTCTCAGCTTATTGATCCTGCTAGGAAGAAAAATGTGCAGTGTAATTACTGTCACAAGTTTGGATACATGAAGAAAGATTGTCGATAGAGGATTGCTTCTGAACAGAATAAACAGGGAGGGCCTCATCAAACAACGAATGTTGCAGAACATTCCTAGCAAACAAAATCTGCCTTTTATGCCTTTATGGCTAAAAGGTCTTCAGATCATGTCCCGTCTTCTGCCTGGTACATTGACTCTGGTGCATCACGCCATTTCTCTCACAGGCGTGACTAGGTTATTGACTTGTCATCTTTCAGTGATTCCGTGGAATTCGGCGAAGGTGAAGAGTACATAGTGCTTGGCAGAGGTTTAGTTCAGATCCAGTCTGGTGGGCACACACTCATCTTCCTAAATGTATACTATGTTCCTGGTATGGAAATTAATCCGCTGTCTGTCAACCAGATTATGAGGAACTCTCCTCAGCTTGATGTAGTGTTCAGTGCGCACAAGTGCTCCATTATCAACAGGGAGACTAGTCTTACGGTCGTTGTTGGCCTAGAGGATCATGGTCTATACAGGCTTCTTAACACTGGTGATTCTCCAGAAGTGGCTCTAGTAGCTCGTGTTTCTCCCATCAGCACTTTGTGGCATCTGCGAAATGGGCATCTAAACATGCAATATCTCTCTTAGCTCTCTCGGGAGGGATTTGTGTCAGGGTTACCTGATATTCAGACTTAGCAGTTGGGAGTATGCGGCGCCTGTCAAGCTGGCA
The DNA here is from genome assembly GCA_000404065.3 of Pinus taeda. Taxonomy (NCBI): domain Eukaryota; kingdom Viridiplantae; phylum Streptophyta; class Pinopsida; order Pinales; family Pinaceae; genus Pinus; species Pinus taeda. Next base: position 154,395 of record APFE031138852.1, on the reverse strand, counting down.
AGCAACATCGGTCTTCATTCAAGGATGGAGAATCTTGGCGCGCATCTCGGGAGGGACTTGTGTCAGGGTTACCTAATATTCAGACTTAGCAGTTGGGAGTATGCGGCGCCTGTCAAGCTAGCAAGCAACATTGGTCATCATTCAAGGATGGAGAATCTTGGCGCGCATCTAAGGTACTCCAGTTAATTCATGTTGATATTTGCGGTCCTATGAATACACCTTCTATTACTGGTTGCAAATATTTTTTGCTTATTGTAGATGATTTCAGTAGAAAGATGTGGGTGTATTTTCTAAAATATATATCTGATGTTTTTAGTATCTTTTAGAAGTTTAAATCCTTAGTTAAAAAAGAATCTTGTTGTAATATCATAACTCTTAGGATAGATAACGGGGGGGAATTTTGTTCTTCTGCTTTCTCCAACTTCTGTGCTACTCATGGCATCAAACGCCAGTTAACTACACCCTACACTCCTCAGCAGAATAGTGTTGTCGAACGCCACAACTGTATGGTTGTTGAAATGGCTCGTTCCATGTTACAACACAGGAGTGTTCCGAACAAATTCTGGGCTGAAGCAGTATTTACTGTTGTCTATCTTCTTAACCGATCACCTACTCAGGTTGTTCAGGGGAAGACTCCCGAAGAGGTTTGGTCTGGCCATGAGCCTAAGATCAGTCACCTCAAAGTATTTGGCTTGGTTGCATATGTTTGGAATCCAGCTGCTAAGCGTTCTAATTTGGATTCCAAAAGCCAGAAACTCATGATGACAGGGTACAATGATCATCACAAGGCCTATAGGCTGATAGATATAGTCACTAGTCGTCTTAGCTTCAGTCAGAACATAGTATTTGATGAAGACAGAGGATTCTTTCAGTCTCCCCCTTCTGAGTAGTGTTCTGAGGATCAGCCTCACAGTGTTCTTCTTCCAATAGGTCCACCTAATGGGAGGGATGATGCACTACCTGAGTTTCCTCCGGAAATAACCCTCCTCTTGTTGCTCCTATTGTTCCTGAGCCTTCTCCACCTCCTCCTAATATTGGTTCCTCTACTCTCTGGCCTAAATGGTGGGCTAAAACCATTGCTGATCTCCGGGATAATGAGCTCCTTGAAGGTAGAACTTTTAGACATAAGAGCAAACAACAATCTACAGTAAATTTTGCTCTTATGGCTAACCTGCACAGTATTTTTGAGCCTCAAATCTATTCAAAGGCTAAGGGTACACCTAAGTGGGAACAAATTATGGAAGTTGAATTCCAAAGTCTTTAAAAGAATCACACTTGGACCCTCTCTAATCTTCCAGCAGGGAAAAAGCCCATTAGCTGCAAATGGGTGTATAAAGTGAAATACAAAGCTGACGGAACCCTAGACAAGTATAAAGCTCGTCTTGTTGCTCGAGGGTTCTCACACAAGGAAGGCATCGACTATGAGGAGACCTTTGCTCCTACAGCCAAGATGAGTAACATACGGCTTGTCCTTGCCCTAGCAGCTCAGTTCAATTGGAAAGTCCATCAGATGGATGTAAGGAGTACTTTCTTAAATGGTAACTTACAGGAAGAAATCTACATGACGCAGCCTCCAGGATTCAAGGTTGCCGGTCAAGAACAGAAAGTGTGTCGATTAGTTAAAGCACTTTATGGATTGAAACAAGCTCCTCGGGCTTGGTACATGAAAATTGATCAATACCTCACAGATCATGGTTTTCAGCGAAGTCCATTTGATGCAAACCTGTATATCAAGCATAATGGTGATGATATTATGTTTGTGGTTGTCTATGTGGATGACCTTATCATTACTGGCAACTCAACGCATTTGATCCACGGGATCAAACAGGATTTGTGCAGCACTTTTGATATGACAGATTTAGGACTTCTTCATTACTGTTTGGGGATTGAAGTTTGGCAGACTGAGAACAACATCTTTCTCTCTTAGTCCAAGTATGCCAAAAACCTTGTGGACAGGTTCAGAATGCAGGATTGAAAATCGGCCACAACTCCTATGGAACCAGGGCTCAAACTTTCAGCTCAGTCATCCTCCCCCCTTGTGGATGAAACTTTATTCAGGCAATTAGTGGGCAGCCTCATCTACCTTATTGCCACTAGACCTGACATCAGTTTTGCAGTGAGCTACATTTCCCGCTTCATGTCAACTCTTAAGGCTGATCATTGGATAGCAGCGAAGCGTGTGCTGCGTTATGTGTGTGGCACTCCTGATTATGGACTTTTGTACACTCGAAGTTCCGATCCTATACTCAGAGGTTACACAGATTCTGACTGGGCCGGTGCAGTTGATGACCATAAATCTACAGCTGGGTATGTGTTTAGTCTAGGATCTGGTGTTGTCACCTAGACTAATAAGAAGCAGCAGGCAGTGGCTCTCTCCTCAACAGAAGCAGAGTATCGGGGAGCAGTTAAGGCATCTTGTGAGGCAGTTTGGCTTCGACGTATGCTTGTGGATATGCATGTTTCCCAGACAAGTCCTACTCCCTTGTTCTGTGATAATCAGGGAGTGCTCAAACTTGCCAAGAATCCAGTCTTTCATGAACGAACAAAGCATGTGGAAACCCATTGCCACTACATTCGCCAACTTGTTGAAGACGGATCCGTTCAATTGCGATATGTTCCCACAACAGAGCAGCCCGCAGACATCTTCACCAAGCCTCTTGATCCTGATAAGTTTGTAAAATTCAGAGGGTCTATCAGTATTGTAAATAGATTGAGCATTAAGGGAGGGTATTAGAATAATGCTATTTAGTGTTTAATGCTCATTCTTATTAGTTGTTGCTATTTTTATCATTTTCGCAGTTTCTTAGAAGAAACTGGTTGTTTCTATTTCCTAATAGAAACTTGATGTTTCTATTACTGTAAATATCTTTGTATTACTTATCGAGCTTCATTTTGCTCATGTAAATCAATTCAATTCAATCATTGATTATTTGAATCATTTTACTTTATCTCTCTCTCTCTCTGCTAAACATTTGATGATTTATAATAAGAAGAATTGATCAAGGAGTTTTCCCCATCTTGGGGCTTTTCCCTGGCTTAAGCCATATCCATGTGTACTCTTGTCTTCTGCATCTTTTTCCTATGTTCTTTTTTCGGTTACTATGATGATAATAATGTCTTATGCTATTGCTAATGAAAATTGGGCTATATGGATCTTTGAAGTAACTGTCTCATGATAAGAACATTTTATCTCAAAAATTAACATGGCATCTAAGCTAGGAGAAGTCAAGCCCAAGCAAGAGACAAATCAATCAATCATATAATTTTGGATAACAGAATTTTTGAGGCTCATATGAAGCAAATGGCATCTTCGCTTGGACAGCTCAGAGACTACATTTGCATAGCTTGGCACAGGGGCTTATTTTCGCATGACAGTATCACAGGATCAAGAGAAGCAGTCTTTTGTGAGCTGCTATTATATAGATTGTCAAATCAATGCTTATGTGATATCTTCTGTACAGATGTATTCAAACACCCCAGCAGATTTTGATTTCAAACTTGACAGTCTAGCTCAGGGTTTCAAATCACTCTCTGAGTTCATCTTGCTGTCTTCACAGATATCGTCTTTTGCATTGATTCATGGCAAGTTTGGTGAAGATGGCAGCATCTAGGAACTCAGGGAAAAAGCAAGCATTCCATTCGTTGGCATGGGATCTTACCTTCACCTACAATACTATGGCACAGGTCTCATATCCCTGCTTTTGGTCTCTTATCTCTGCATTTAGTAAGTTAATGATCACGTTCTGGAATGTCCTCACTATAATAGATATGTATGGCAGAATATTACTTTATGATCTTGATTCACTAGTCAGAGACTCGCCATCACTGTAATCACATGTGGTCCCACCTATCTCAGTCTCTCGCTTGTCTTTCCGCATTACTATAACACTTGATGACTTATTCATTTGCACAATAAATGATACAAAGACTTTGATCTATATGATCTCACTGTGGCATTTTACACTCTGTTTTGAAGTACTATGGCATCTTTATGTCTCCCCACAAGAATTGCTCTCACAACAGTATTATGGTCCATCTCAGATCAATAGTATGGTTTTGGCACTAGATTAATCTAATCACAGTTGTATGGATGACCTGCATTGGCATCATTGTCATGACCTCACTATCATCACTGTTAAGACTTGTTTGACATCATAGTGGTATGACATTACAGTATGGAATGGCACGTCTCAGTTTTGAGATTTTCAACTATCTATCCCTCTGTAATTTTACGAAAAGGCTCAGGGATTCACATCTCCTTCTGGCATAAGCACTCGCATCTCTTATTTTCTCAGGACTCTCAGATAATTTCTTATTGCCCAAGAACACTCACCCTTTGACATTGCTTAATGGAATTGGTCTTTATTAAATATGGATTCTCTTCTGGTTTCTCTATGATTGGATTTGCATCATTGTAATGCTCTCAATCTTCAAATATTCTCATCGCTCCTTGTATTCCAATCTTGCATCTCTGAAATAGTAAATGGTCTTGTTTTGGAACCACTGTATATGACACAGGTTTCAATTTATGGTCTCACACTGATATAAGACACAGGTCCCGCGTTTCTTGTAATTGGCACAATTCTCTGCTATATGCATCATAGCTCAGAACATTGTGAGATCTAAAGGTTGTACACAAATCCTATTACTAGTTCCTCATGTCAGGACCGCATCCGCTCTCTGAAGAATCACACTGTCTCCATGGTTTGGATAAATTATATGACAAATTGTGTGGGTTTGTGGCTCGATAGTTAACATTCTGGCTCATGCAGTGAACAGTATCTTGCTCACATTAAGTATTTCGATGACTTGTTTCATTTCTCACGGTGTCATCGTTGCCTATTGTGGTTTTGTATACTCTAGTGCATCGCTTTTCTAGAAGGCTCGACATCCTATAGTAGCTCACTCATTGTATTAAGATGAATGGACAATAGCATGAGACCAAGATCTCTGTTATGGTTATAAAACGTTGAGGATGATCTCGTTGCATTAATGATTAGTGACAATGATATATTCAATAACCCTAATCTGTAAAGGTTTTTGTTAATGATATACATGTATGATCTCTACTTCTTGACGTCAGTGACATGATTCTCATATGATTGTGATGACAATGCCCTTGAGACATAATTGATTAGTGACAATGATATATTCAATAACCCTAATCTGTAAAGGTTTTTGTTAATGATATAAACGTATGATCTCTACTTCTTGATGTCAGTGACATGATTCTTATATGATTGTGATGACAATGCCCTTGAGACATAATTGACAGCATAAGGTGACATCTATATGACAACGGTAACAATGTGAGGTAGTATTTCTTTTATATCTTCAATTTTCAGATCAAGCAAAGATTTATGAATCAATGTCTGCAGGACAAACTGTAAATCTCCAGTTTGTCACCTCAAGGCAAACATTTCCTAAATAACGGTATACATGATCTGAAAGTTATTAATCTAGCTTGACATCTCAACATTCTCAGAGTATCAACAGTAATAAGTGCATGACAAATCTAAGTACGTCCATGTCTGAATTTCCATGCATCATCTCCATGATTCAATATATCTTATCGATCAGCTAGAACTCGGTTGAGGACAGTTAACAATATGTATGCACCTGCATACTCAGTTCTTATACATTCTATCTTTGGCAGCTTCGAAAAGGGAAGAAGTACCTTAGGAATATTCTTTCTTGAAAACAAGAACTCGGCATCCCATTACAGGCCCTCATCCATGAATTACAAAATCAAATGTGATGACATTTATTTTCTTCTGATATTGTTCAAGCCATCACCATTATTTTTACAGGTTTGACCAAGAAAAGGAGATCGTTGCAGTGATCTTGTCCTTTCTCTATGATGATGTGATTGAAACTAAGCAGTAGTTGATGACATCCTTCCTCCACCCATTTTTGACCATATCTTCTGGAAGATCAAAGGGAGTAGAAGTATTTCAGAAAACTGGGAAAACCTATATATCAGCTCCTCTTCATACAGAAATGGCCGAATGAATTAATGATTCCTCTTGCCCAATGATAATTGTCCATAAGGACTAACAACTAGTTGCAAATATCTCGATGGGCAAGGTTTCTTTTAAATATTCAGAGGGAGTTGATGTCTTCCTTAGCTTTAAGGAGATGTTGTTGATCCAAACATCTTGCAGGTGCTCTAAGGTACGCTATCGAAATTGCTAAAGCACAGTATGATGAAAAGTCAGATGCTATAATTCAACTTATTTCATGAAAGACCGAAGTCTGGAAGCTTGTTTAGGCTGAATGCATATAGTAGTAAGCATGTCTTACTATGAATCCATTTGAGTTAGCTCTTCAGTGAACCATTTGGGCACACCTTTGTTGTATATTGCAGAGTAGGATTCAAAGATCCAGTGTTTCACATATTAACAACAAATACCACTTTACATGGTATTATGGCATGGATCTTATGATGAGCAGGCTGCCAGATGGACACTGTGCACTTTGGTAAGACAAGCTTAGGCTTGTGGTCTCCCTGAGTAAGAGGGAGTAAGTACAGTTAAATATTTTCTTCATCAAGATATGCAAGAAGCAAAGGATTGCTAAGTGCTTCTACGATATCTATTGTAAATCAATGTCTGTAAAAAGATCTGTATTCATCTATATGTTGTTGGGTAGAGCTATGAGGCTCTCATTGACGATCCAATCATCAATATCATCATCAAGATCTAATCTTGATCTTTCAGAAAGCAGCTTGACACTGTTCCCTATATGAAGGGATCCTTGGTTGAATATTGAGCTCTTAGAGCTTTTGGGGGCTTGGGGTACTTATTGAGCTATGAGCGACCATAGGGTGAGTGGTTCACCTTCTTCTATTGGTGTGTTGTATACAGGGTGAGTGGTTCACCTTCCCCTGTGATACCCCACAATGGTTGACATGTGTGTAGGGTGAGTGGTTCACCTTCCCCTACGATTGCGAACACATGTATGTAAGGTGAGTTGTTCACCTTCCCCTATTGTTGATGACATATGCATAGGATGAGTGGTTCACCTTCTCCTATGGCATATGAGAAGGATGAGTGGTCAACCTTCTCCTGCGGATGCCCCCGTAAGAGATGCATATATGCATCTGTTGACATGTCAGTGGGACGTGGTTCACCCTTCCCCACACGTAGGATGCTCATTCCCAACGATTAGTGGTTGACATACCGGTGGGAAGAGATTCATCCTTTCCCACGTGTAGGATGTTCATTCCCTATGATTGGTGGTTGACATGTCGGTGGGACATGGTTCATCCTTTCCCCACGTGTAGGATCCTTCCTACGATTGATTGTTGTGACTTGTTTGTAGGATGTGGTTCATCCTTTCCCTACTTTCGATAATTTGCATACATACGTGTAGGATCCTTCCTACGATTGATTGTTGTGACTTGTTTGTAGGATGTGGTTCATCCTTTCCCTACTTTCGATAATTTGCATACATAGGATGTGGTTCATCCTTTCCCTACATATGGTTGTGATGTGTGACTATAGGATGTGGTTCATCCTTTCCCTATGTGTGGTTGTGAGCAGGATGTGATACATTATTTCCCTGCTATTGATTCAGTGTCATCCTACCGATGTAGTTCGCAACACATGAGAAGTACCTCTCATCTGGCCAATGAGAGGGGAAAAGTGGACAGGGACCATAGCACTACCAATGGATGCATCACGTACTGACGTACTCCCTATGTCTAGGATGAATGATGTTACTTCAACTTGATCACTTGGGATCAAGTCCGATTGGAGTTCACCCTTTGGTTATGTGGATTGCCTTTTGTCAATGGAGAGTGGCAAGGTCTTGTGACTCACTCTCAATCAATTCTTTTTCATTATTACATCATGGTTCACCAAAGCAGAGCAGAGATGACAGAAATGATACATGACGACAGGATGGCATGATGATTGATGATGGATTGGCAAGTGGAATTCTCCCTAGTTGAGAGGGAGTGTTAAAATTGGCAACTAAGGCCAAATTCCACTTTGGAGGCTCCTTTGGGAAAGATAATTATAGAATTGAATTCCTCTTTTCGAGAGGACCAAAATCGATCCAAAGATCATCAAATTTGGATAAGGACAAGTGGGTTTTTGAATTTATGTTTCTCTCATGTAAATTATCAAGGTCGACCTCACCTATATGACGGCTCAACATTCTCAAAAGTCACATCTCTTCAACTCCACCGAATTGTATATATAAAGGAGCCTTCTCCCTCATTTGAGATACATCAAAAAGGCTTGGATCTATGTCTAAGGCAGCTGAGGTTTTCAAGGAGGTCGAAGGATGGTCAGTTTCTGAGTTAAACTTCTGCACTTGGGTCAAGACTCTCTCTGTTGGGTAGTTGCAGGTCTGGACAAGTTTGTATGGGCTATCTTATCCTTGCCAATCCATGTTAAGGAGCAGAATGGCAGGCCGAGTTAGTTTCTAGGCTTGTCTATGGTTAAGATAAAGGAGAAACCCTCTCCTTATGAGGCCGCATCACTATCCTATTATCTCATAAAGGGTTGTTGTATATATAGTGTTAAAATTGGCAACTAGGGCCAAACTCCATGTGGGTCACCTTATTTATGGCTGCTAATATTTTTCCTAGATTCCTCTCATCGAGAGGTGTAGGATTGATCTAAAGATCATCCGATTCCGACAATTATTTATGGAGATATGAATTTATTTATAATTACTTAACAATTTGTCAAGGTCGGCCAGCAGCTAAGTGTGTGGCACACATGCCCAACGTTTCATATAAATAGAAGAGAGGTTGAATCATTGGGAACTCATTCATTCACACATCTTCTCTCTCTCTCCCCTACGCATCAAAGGAATCTCTCTCTCTCTCACACGTGTGGCTGGAAAAGAAGAAGTTCTAGGGCAAGGCTGACGCAGAAAGAAGGACGCTAGGGCTGCAGGTCATCTCTTTGACCAGCGTTGACCAAGCGTTGACCATATAGGAGTGCGGATTTGGTGTGGCTGCCTCTCTTAGGCAGGCCGCAAATTTTGGCATGAAAATCAAGGTGATCTGACCCATAGTTTTAAAACTCCGACTCCGACTCGGCCGAGGATCGACTCCGACTCCAACTCCGAAACGGTAATGACTCGGCCAGCTCGATTTCAATGACTCAGTCGTTGTAAAAAATACATTAAATATTTATTTTTTTATAAAAAACATAATTTTAAAGATATTTCATTCATGTTTCCAAACACACAACATTATAATATAGATGGAAGACAACATATGATCAAAGTAGGCTCATGAACCAATCCATTATATCAAAATGGTACCCAATGGTAATACATAGTCAACTGTCATACATGATCAAAGACTCAAAACAAAAAACACATAACCAAGGAGGCTAGAAATGGCCTCTACAACAAAAGTAAACTGTGACCAAACTCCAGTACTAATACTACAGCTACTGGCTAGTAGCTACTGTCAGAGGAGCCAAGATCATGTCGATCAATCTCTGGATCATCATCAGAGTCAGACATTTAAATAGGGTTTGGGAGGGGGAAGTGGACCCCAAATAACATGTAGCTAATTCATAAAACACCTTGAAGTCCAAACCAATCAGCAAACCCCTTCAAATTTCATTAAAATAATGTTAAATTGTTGTTTTAGTGGGTTACGGGCCGTTGTTTGTGACTCGGCTGAGTCAGTATGGGAAACGGCCGAGTTGGCCGAGTCATGGCTGACTCGGCCAACCGGGCCGTTTTTTGTACCGAGTCACTCCAGAGGGCGATGGAACGGACCAACTCGGTCGTTTCCGTTTTGAAATGGCCGTTTTTTAAAACTATGATCTGACCTATGGTTTGACCGATGTTGACTGCCCTAGTTCGGGGCAGCAAGTTGACTTCAATCAACTACAGTTTGATTGCATTTTCAGGGTTGTTCTAGGGTTGTTTCTTCAAGCTATTCGAGGGTTAGCTAACCAGAAATTGACCAAACATATTGAAGGTCAATTTCCACTCGTTTGACCAAGTTTGACTTTGTTGATCTAGGGTTTGCTACTGCTGATATAAAATTACAGAATTCTGATTTTGTACTATTTCTATCTGCTGAACTATTGAAGATAAAAGAAGATTTGATCAAAGGGTTTCCCTGCATTGGGGTTTGTTCCTAGCTAGCCGCCACATCTTGTGTCTCTTGTCTTGGCTTGTTTTCTGTCGATCATTTAATGTTCTATCTACACTTTACTTTATGTATATGTGATTGCTAATTTGTGGGTAATAAGAAGAAAAATAAGTAAACTGCTCTAAGCATAGAACATACTATAATTTAACATATAGCCTAAATAAAGGAGGCCAAGATGCCTTATATGATTAGAGACCAACCCCGATGGAAGCTCCTTGCATATTAAGCTCAGCCACAGTTATGAGAAAGTGTTTTGGATGGATGACAGTGATTCTTATACATCCCTGACCAAACTTAACCCCTACAATTGTCCTGTCTCCAGTTCATGTCGAGATTACAATTTTGAGTAGATCACTCATTTGTTTAAGGGTTGTAATGACTAGAGCTTCAAATTGACAAGTCAGTATTGACTTTGAATCATTGTATTTTACCTCTCTCTCTCTCTGCTGAACATTTGATGATTTATAATAAGAAGAATTGATCAAGGGTTTTTCCCTGGCCATATCCATGTGTACTCTTGTCTGGGCTTGTCTTTTGCATCTTTTGTCTATGTTCTTTTTTCAATTACTGTCATGATAATAATGTCTTATGTTATTGCTAATGAAAATTGGGCTATATGGATCTCTAAAGTAACTATCTCATGATAAGAACATGTTATCCCAAAAATTAACAACAATAGACACAGATTTATAGGTGAAAAACCCCCTCTAGGTCAAAAACCATCGAATGCTTCTATAGTAATTGTCTTCTTCTCTCTTTAAAAAAATATTAATTACATCAGGATTTCAGCTACAACTGAGGGATGTGTCAACCCCCTAATTCATAGGTCACAACTTGTAGGACACTACTAAACCCTAATATCTAGTTGCAACCAAAAGGATGCCCCAACGCCCTGTAGATCAAGCCACAACCTGATGAGTGCCCCAACACTCTATTTACCAGTTGTTGTCAGAAAGGATGCTCTGCTACCCTGTTAGTTGATCAACCACAACTGAATGGACGCCACAACGCCTTGTGCAAGCCACAACTTGCCCTAGCACCACCCTGTCGCCTTGAAGTGTTCTCAAGCCACAATCTAAAGGTGACTCCAATCAACCAAAAGAGTCGGTAGATCACGTTTCACAATTTCCATGCTGGATCCCCCTGTACTCTGAATCAACATACTAAAGTTGTAAATAAGATGTTGTATATCTATGAAATCCTGGTAGCCACTAACCACTGCACAACGTTGCACATCAAAGTCACGTCTCAATTGCACATCATTGTCACTGCACACATAGATCACTGCACATTTGAACACTGCTCAAGTTGTACCCAACTAATCAACCTGCAAGGGTCATTGTATTGCAATGCTCATGTAAGAATAAACATCATATGTTCATGAAGCAGCCAACACATCATTCTGTTGCACTATACCAAACTGCTCATAATACTGCAAACATCTGGCACTGTTATCAAATAATGGCACAAACCCAAGTGCCTCAGGTCATCCCTATGACCTGCCTTCAAAGCTCTTAAGCTAGGCCCAAGGAGGGCTACCAACATATGTGTAAACATTGTTGCTCTGATAGTCAATGCCCTGGAGCCATCATCACCTACTGAACCTATTGCACTTAAATTGTCAAAAGTCCTAGAGAAACGGAAGTACCAACAAGATCGGATCACATATCAATAGTCTACATGTCATGGTCATCCCATTCTGCAAGTTATATATTGTAAATGATCTTAGTAAAACCTTGAGTCTATGTAACAACCTGGATAAGTCTATAATTTGATAATGAATTCCATTCTAGGAGGTTTTTTAACCTCACTGATTACCTGTGTTTTTTGACACAACTAATCAGAAGAGTTTTTTCCCTCCCGCTTAAACCCCTAGGGTGCAATTTATTGTCAAATTATCAAGTGCGTCCAAGTGTTTTTAGTCAAGTCTAATGTAAAAGTGGTTGGGAATAATTGAAGCTAATTGGGTAAATTAATTTATTACAAATCACTTGGTTTACTAGATCATATTGTGTCGCAGTTGGGTTATGTGCCTTGAGGGTCTAAGACAAACGTGTATTCCCTCTTTGAGTCTTGTAATTGAAAAATCATATGTATTAGAGGGTTGGGAAAATTATTAAATCCCCTCATGTGTAAATTAATTATTTTTTTGGTAAAATAAAATTAAATCCTAAGCCAGAAAATTAATTAATTATAGTCAAATTAAATTGTCATAGGAAAATAAATTCTCCAAATAAATTCTCCAAATGAAAAATTTCGTGGGTCTTAAAAGATTCATTTTTTAAAGGTCCTCCACCAAGGGAATATTGTATATTTCAAAAAAATTTGGACCATTGGACTTTGGTGGTTAAGTCAAAGTCAAATTTTTGAGAAAATTAGCTCAAAATAATTAATTTTGAGCTAATTAAAATGGAATTAAAATATAAATTCGAAAATTCCTCAAAAATAAAAAAATCAATAGCCAAGATTAAAAGATCTTGAAGTGTTTATCAATGGCCAAGATTATTTTGACAAGGATCAAAGAAACTAACTGTTATTTTTCCATTTGGAAGATTCATCTATAAATTAGAGAGTCAATTGAGTTTCTAGTCATCTTGATCTCTGGCTATAATTGTTGTTGAAGCATTTTGTAAACTATTGTCTCGCTAAGAACTATTTTTTCTACCATAATAAAAGACTTTGGGGTGCAACTCGAAGTGTTCTTGTTTCGTTGATTTGTGGTATGTATTGACTACGGGCTTCCTATGTGGTGCTTTATGATTATTATTTTGTGATAATACATAGTGTTTGCAGATACTCGATCCTTGGTCTCCAAGTTCACAAAAGACTATGGGCAAGGGTTACTTTGCTTAGATCTCTAGTTTTTATATGGTGGATTGAATCTTTGCTTGGGCTATAGTGATCTTTAATTTTTCTGAAGCATTTTAGCCATTTTTTCAAGGAAAAAATATTATTAAAAAATATTCTCAAAATCCATTTGAAAACCCATGTATATTTTGTAAATAAATTTGTAAATTTAAATTGTAAATTATTTTTCTAGCTTGGGTTGGGGTTTGGGTGTCTCTATTTTCATTTTTGCAAGTTAGATCAAGGAGCTAAGTGGAAAAAGATATAGATCTAGGCTCTTAAGGGTAAGATCTAGTCTCTTGAAATTTTTTCTAGGGTTTCCACAGAAGAAATTTTCAGAAAATCAAAGAGTTGAAGCATAAAATTTTGGAGTTATCCTCCTTAGCCTCAGCGCCTCTCCTTCTACCCTCAGTGTCTTGGTTTAGGGCCTTCCTTAGGCCTTGTCATGGGGTTTTGAGGCTTCGGCCTCCCTCTTTTCCTCGGCTCTCCTAGGCTTGTCGTTAGCCCCTCCTCCTCTCAACCTTCTTCCCTTGCATCTTCCTCCTCTAGCCTTCTCTACCTCCTCCCTTCCTCTCAGCCCTCCTCCCTCGGCTTTCCTCTCCTCCTCTTCCTTGGCCGCAACCCTGTAGGGGCTTGCAACTCCCTTGTGGAGCCTTTAAGCCCTAGGCCCTAGGCCTTGCCCTAAGCCCATATTTCACCAACGTTCGCCTCATTGGGCAAAGCGTTGCCCCTTCTTAGCCATATTCTTCATCCTTGTGCCCCGATCTATCATCCTAGCCCATTTATCCCCGCAAATTTGCTTCCCTTAGCCTTGTTCTCCAATTATTGGCCTCTTTTGCCCCAAAATTGACTTGAAACCCTAATCTGAAGTTTTAAAGCTAAATACTTGGCGGTTTTACAGGATTAAGGTCTCAAGATTCTTATTTTCTAGGCAGCAACATGATCCCAAAGTTTCAACGATTTTCAATGATGGGATCTTCAATGCCTTAGGCCTAGGGTTTGACCTCAAAACCCTTGTTTTGCTTGAGTTTTATGACAGCAGTTAAATCACTAACATCTAAGCCCTAAAGTCATATTTTAATTGGTCAAAATTGATTAAAATTGCAAATCTAAATTTTCACAAGTTTTGGCCACTTGGACATCTCTAATATAGCCTAAATCTAACATTTTAGCTTGTTGGAATTTACTACATAACTGAGAAATTCAAGTCTGAAATATTTCTAAAACATATGCTTGATAAGGACTAAAAAACTTGAATTTTCATTTTCTGACGAAAACTTACTATTTTTAGACATTTGGAGTAGGATATTCAGTATTTTTAGCTTGCTGATATGTGACTAACTTACTACTATAATAACATATTAGTTTTGAAATTTCTGAATGACATCCTCTAAAATACTCAAAATTAATTTTTTCAAGTTTGGCGAAATTTTCCTATTTTTTTAAATATTGGACATTTATTTTTGGCTTGACTAACTTGTTGATTTGTGGTTAACTCACTGTTGTAACAAACATATCAGTACTGAAAATCACTGATTCAAACTCTCTAAAAGCCCTAAAATCAAAATTTTGAAGTTTTGGTGCATTTTACTATTTTTGGACAAATAGGCCATCTATTTTTGACAGTTTTTATCTTGGGTATCTGTCTTTACTACTGTTGTAAATCAAGAAATCAGATCTGAAATTTTACTGAATACGTCCTCTTAAAGTGATAACAAGCTAATTCACATTGTTGGTCAAATTAGGAATTGTATGCTTCATGTGTTGGGCAAGTTTCATCATTTGAAGTGGTTTATGCATTGTTCTTATACATTGATAAGATCTGATTTTTTTTAAGTAGTATTGCTGGTATAAACTATCGTAAATCTGTGATCAACATCTTGACTGACTATTGTTAGCATTTGGCATCTCGGGTTACTTGGTATCTTGTGAAATATTGTTGAAATTTGCACTTGTATCTCTAAGCATTTTATCTTGTTTATGATTGCAATTTGCTATCGTTAAGTACTTTTAAAAAGATTCTAATTAAGTACTTAAACAACTTAAGAAAATATTAACTCAAGATAAATCTCACTCATAATCTCTTGCATACGCATACTAGATTTAGATTTGCACTAATAATTTACCTCCTAACATAAGCTAGGTTGATAGAGATAGGACAACCCTTCTTATCTAGCTTGAGGGGCCTCGGCAACTCTTCGGTGGTTAACACGGTGACCTTGCAGTCGTCAGAGCCACAGTCTCTATAGCACCAGAGACATCGGGTGATAGAATCCTAACAAAAGATATCGTTAATCAAGCCCTAGCCTACTTACTATTAGCCTCCTTCCCACAACATACCTTGGAGCCTAGCTTCAAAATAGTTGAAGGAAAGTTACACTTAGACTAAGCATTTAACTAAAATTTACTAAGATGATTGCATCGCACATAGGTCCTAGGATTTGCATATCATATAGGTTAGTCAATCATTTCAAGTAGCAGGTGTCCATCCAGTCATTTGGTTCCAATTCATAAAAAGGAAGAATTTGTGACTCCATTAAGGCATTGGTCTCATAATAGAAAATCTAATTTAATCAATAATCTTGCTCAATTTCAACCAAGTGGCTAGGCCACTCATCCGTGTCTCCCAAGTAAGTTGATTCTCAACTTGTTTTCCTTCACTTCATTCCATAGGGGCTACCCCCCATAACCTGTTGTTGGGAGACAGCTAGAACAGAGTGGGCGGGGATCAGAGTGACAGCCCCCATCCTGGGCGTTGTCGCGGTGCCTGTACAATCTAGGCGACAATAGAACCCATAGCAAATTTCTGAATAGAAACATCGAGCCCTATTCCAAGTCTCTCTTTTGTGTTATCTATCTCAGGAGTCTGAAATATGCTTCCTCAGATATGCCAACAATTACAGAGGTAATCATGATAATATGTGTGAAATTAATGTGCTAAGGAGGAAGTATAAGTTCTTTTTATAGAATTTGGGAGGGCTTCGTATTTGACCGTTGGAGGAGACATTAGATACCTTTCTAGGGGCATAAGCTTATCTTTAAGATGTTGAATATGTTTTGAAAAGCCTTAGGTCGATGAATTGAATATTGGAGGAAAGTTTAGGATCTTTAATTACTTTGAAATATTTAATTATTATTATTATTTTTATAACATGCATTGACTTAAGCTCTACTAAAATTTGAAGTCAATGATTGGCTTAGTGCATATTGTCATACTTGGTTGTGAAGTCAATGATTGGTTTATTGTCTTTGGTTCTTGAAGTTATGTAACTTATATGTGGTGAGATTACAGCGATAAACAATGACATATATTGACAATCATAGGAGGTGTCATGTCACTACCCCTTGGGGTTTTAGGCCAAAAACAGGGGTCACCAACTTCAATTGTGACTGTCTCTCAAACCGGGAGACCTCTCAAGGCGTACCACATATCAACAGAAACATCTTTTCGAGGAGAATCTAATGACATAGATCTCTGACCCAATCTCAATGATTTGATCTACCAAAAAACCTTGAAAAAGTCGGGGTACATCCTCAATCTAAGGAACCCAAACCCTAAAACTTGGGTTTTCAACCATCCAAAGTATAGTTGTCATCTTGATGTAATCCAACAATTACTAAGAAACATTCATTAACCATTTGACATCAATGATCGGTGTTTTTGGTCAATGTCAAACCCAGTCAACTCCATGGGTTGACATCAATGACAATACCATCCAACATAAGTTGGAGTGTAGAATCTAGGAGCCTGCGAACAATTTTTATTTCAGACCTTAGATAAGGTATTGCTAATAATCACATAAATTGTAAGTCTTTGCAATTGGATGCACATTTCTAGTGGTTAAGCTATAACCAAGTTTCAAAGCTCCAGATGTCTTCCTACAAGTGGTGTTTTAACTTGAATTTTGTCACAAAAAGCCACCACAACACCTAGCCAGCTCAACAAAAAACTTCCATCATTAAACCAAGAGGTTGGAATTTTCAGGACTTGCTAAGAAGCACCATATGGAAATTTTACACAAAAGTGAGTTTTTAACTTCCCTTAGAAGAAACCTATCAACGCTTGACCAGCCTAGCCTTGCAAAGAAGAATAATTGGAGTATTTGTGCTTACATAGATCAAGCGT
The DNA here is from genome assembly GCA_000404065.3 of Pinus taeda. Lineage (NCBI taxonomy): Eukaryota > Viridiplantae > Streptophyta > Pinopsida > Pinales > Pinaceae > Pinus > Pinus taeda. The sequence continues at coordinate 137,287 of APFE031138852.1, read as the reverse complement.
TGAATTAAAATATCAAGAGACTCGAGATCATTTTCCAATCACAAAGAGTGTGTTATACATTGTTGAAGGGCATGAAGCTTTTTGCATTTGCTAGAGGATCATGTGGATATAATTATATTGGCATCACACCCAAGGATCAATTTAAGACAACATAAAACCAATAAGGCATGTGTATGAATAGATTAAGCAACTTGAGAACTGGTTCCAGTTATTCACGAATGCCACCATGTCACGTTCGAGCATCAACTCCAATCAGAGTTTTGCCTTCTCGCCAAGCTCTAAAACACCTCCACCAACTACAATGCAAGTTTGCAATCATCGATGACACTAGTCCATGCCCAACACACACTATCACACAATCCTTTCACATTCATGAATGCAACCCAGCTATGCATAAGCAACTTCCACCCCACGCTAGAACTGCCTCAAATTCACCATTGCACAAACTGCCAATAGTTATGCCATCTCTGACATGCTCATAGCCCTACTTGGTTCCCAGTGAAATGAATGAATCTACTTAATAGAAACAACACAGCACCATTGCCACTATCATCAATTAGAATCATTTCAAGGACTTGGCAACCATCAATGCATAACACTAGCGCTAGAACTTTGCCACCACATTCCCCAACTTCATTCTTTCATAGTAACCACATCTACCTTCCAATCTGTTGATGTTTGTAGCTTGGCAGGTAATTTTGCACAGATCTAAGTGTCAAGACATGTGGAAGTCGTCCAAAGTCCTCACCTTAGTAATTCACTTTAATTAAAGGAATTAGTAAAGTCAAATACCCTTTTCTAAAAGTGAGTTTAATCTAATGAAATGTAAAGGTTCTTAAATTAGAGAATTAGATGAATCTTGATCATTGATCGAGATTTAATCTCAACTGTCAATATCATTGAGAGATTAAGGATATGAAAACTTAGTCATGAAGGGTGAATTTATTCAGTCAATAGCTGAAGATTAAAGAGGCAAGGCTAGATGAAACTTGAAAGAGAAACAAAGAACTCAATGAGAGATTGAGGCACAAAGGACAGTGACTCAAGCCCAGAAAAGACAAAAGCAGTAACTAGCAGCAGAGTAATCAGCCATCAGCTTGATCCAGTGGAGGCCGAGGCCATACAGGTCAAATCGAGCAACAGAGGAGGAAATCAGACCGTATGGTGGCCATACAACAGGTTGAGGGTGCAATCTGCTAGTATATGTGGTCGTACAGCAGTCTAGTGAGCCATACAGGCTGTATGGGTTGCACTAGCAGCCAGCAGAAGGTCGATTGTGTGATCCAGAATTTATGGAGGGTCGTACAGGCCATACACGTGCCTAGTTAATTTCCAAAAATTTACTATAGCTTGTATTTATTTTCTGTGGGCCATTTTCCCAATAAGAGAGCCCTTGTAAACTTTGATATTATTTTAACAAGAAGCTGATTTGAAGGGAAGAAATATTCTGCTCTATATTGTGGAAATTGGTATTGTTTGCTTCCAGTGAAATTTTATTTTGCAAGTTAAAATTCTCAATGTGTGCCTTTTATTCTGTAAGCTGAAAAAATTAATTTTCAGAAAGGAAATCACAGGGAAATAATTCGTCAAGTTATGGCGTTAGAAAAATTAACACAATCTGTGTCTAGAGTAACTGCATCTAGCTTCCAACCTACATGTCCAGACTCATCATGCCTAGCTTCCAACCAGTTCGTGTTGGGATCTTCCCTAAGGGTGTTATGGGGGCCCAAAAGGCCCATAGTCAAGTAATAAGAGAGGATGTCATTCAATGTAAAGTGGACTACATAACTATACTTGTTATTAATAAATAGGGCCCACGATGGTAGTTAGTGTTTAATAAATGTAAAGGGGCCTCATTAAAGAAGGTCCACTAGGTAGTTAGGAGGTAGTTGAAGTGTTTTCATTGATGTCAAAGCCTGAGACAAAAGAAACCCTCAGCAGATTGTTGAAAGAAGGTTATCAAAGGCAGTTCAGAGGCAAGGAAGACCACCATAAACAGATGGCCCTCTTTGAGATCTTTCCAGTTATAGGTTGCTTGCCTCCTAACTCCTCACAATTGTGGAGAAATGAATTTATTACTTGTCCCTAGCTAATGTCGACCTCAAGTCGCCAACCCCCTCCCCCCCTCTATTTTTAAGGTGTTATTAAAAGTGTTATGTCAGAAACCCCCAAATAACCCCCCCCCCCCCCCCCCACCAAGCCAGGGCAAATAAATTAGACATAGAGTGGTCCATTGTAACACATCTACCTTGCTGAGTGCAAGAGTAAGGTCTGCAGTAGACCACAGAACCAAACTGAGGCAGAAGGGTTGAGTTTCTGAGAGCAGGAGAAAGAGTTTTAATGGGTTTCTCTTTGGCAGGTCTGTGGTGAATCTGAGGTGGAATCTGTGGATTTTCTTTGTGGGTATCTTCTTTGTATCTCTCTGTGGCATCATCTAACTTGCTGAGCAGTGCAAGAGTAAGGTCTGCAGTAGACCACAGAACCGAATTGAGGCAGATGGGAAAAGTTTCTAAGAGCAGGAGAACAGTTTTATTGGGTTTCTCTATGGCAGGTCTGTGGTGAATCTGAGGTGGAATCCGTGGATTTTCTTCGTGGGTATCTTCTGTATATCTCTCTGTGGCATCATCTCTAGACAGTGGCAAGTTTTGTTTCTTGGTTGGAGCAGTAGCAGGGATCTGTGATAACTCGTAAAGAGCAGAGTTGTGAGAAGAAGGCTGAATTGTAAGGTGTTGCCCTACCTTAAGGGTTTTGATGTTAATAAAGTAAAGGATATTCTCTAGCTTATTCTTGGATATCACGTATGTAATAGCAACTTCAGATCTAAGGTATATAAAAGGTGGTGAATAACGCCTTAACATAAGTGCAGCTGGGGTGAATTGTATGATATTGTAAGGTGCTATTAACATCAAAACCCTTAAGGTAGGCAACACCTTACAATTGTTACCTTACGTGTAATGAAATATCATATGCATTTTCAAATATAAAAATAAACAATTTTACAACTATGTCAGCTTTACAATTAACACCTTTAAGTTCACTTTATCAATTAAAATTGACAGCTAGAATTTTGGCCTGATGACTTGCTCTACTGCCACTTTTGCATAAGTCAACACTTTAAGATTCAAGTTCTTTAAATGCACAACCGCTTTTACACCTTAACATAGCCTTAACTTTGCAATAATTTATTTATAGACCCTCCTAATCCATAGGTGAGACAGCGGAAGCTCCCTATAAAGCACTAATCACATATCTCAAAGCTCCAAAAAAATTCTTGACCCAATGAAGTTGAAATATTTTGTGTTCTAGATGATTTAGTAAATGGTGCAATCTAGTTTAACTTATAATCAAGATATTGCTGTTTTGTGCTTTCTAATGATTTGATATCAGGTTTTATCTGTCTTTCCTATTATTATATAATAAAAACCCTAATCTACAATGACACATGCTTAGGAAATACATGAATGGACATCCTTATCAGCCAGTTACTAATCTGCCAAGTTCACGCTATGTTAAGATACAAGGTATTCAAGATTCAAAAACATGGATTCAAACAAGATGCAACCTAGGACTATTTTGCATTGATTAATGTCAGTGAGTTGGTTCCAAGATGTATCCGAGATTCCAAGGTAGTCACAGGCACAAACCCCACCAAGAACTTTTAGAAGTACAAAAAGTAAAAAACTGCTAGAACGTTTTTAAACCCTAAAACAAGAGAATAACATCCAGTGTTAATTGCTATTTTATTCTTTATGTAAAAGCATTTGATCAATCATATTAGTTTATTAAGAACTTTAAGTAACGTGGTTTATGAAAATTTTAAGTGCAATAGTTCTCAACACTCGAACAATTAATGTTGCTCTTAGTCAGGACAGTGATATCAATGATGGCATGAAATATGTACCGCAAGAAGGTGGTCTTTGCCCAGAAATAGTATCAAGAAACTTAATGGCCTGTCATTCCATTTTTGATACTATCTTTTATGCCAATCACTAGCATTGTTAGACAATACCTATCAGTAGATCCTCTTTTCTCAACAACTGTTATATAGACCAAATGAAACCTTCCATGCTTGGTAAGTCTTCCAATGCACTTTCATTGCTACAAAACATTGGGAGGAAAGAATATCTTCAGTATAAAATTCAGTCATATATATACCTTTTCACGCTCAGATAGCTTGTCCAAGTGCATGCAAGAAACTTTTGCATCATGTTTCTGGTTCTCCTTTCTCTCTGTCCTGGACCTAATCAGATTCAGATCATGGCTCCCATCCACTTGATTGTCACAGTACTGGCATCTGCTTGGGGCTGTTTGAGAACGCCCTAGAGCTGCAAGAAATTGTGGTATTAAACAAAACTCTTAAATAAAAACTTAATTATATTACAGGAAAACAAAATACATTGGTTACAGTGCTACTATGCATCCTTTTAAATGAGCCAAGACACTCTTATGTATTTATATTTGGCAATCTTCACCATAAGAACTGAAAAACACTTCGAGTTGCATCAGGCCTACTCACATTGACTATAAAGTTTCAAATCCCTTGAGTTTCACTCTAAATCTATTACTACCCAACAATGGTATCTTATACCTGCAACCCAATCACCAATGCTGCTAAAAAAGCGATATAATATAAACTTAAATGATGTGTTCCTGATATTGTGTAATATTAGCCTTCACCGAATTGTCAATAATGTTCCTAGTTCCATGATATATTTCAGATGTGGCATTAGTCACTGTAATATTCCTAAATGGAAATTAACAGCAAATACCCAAGCAATGTACTAGGAACAGCAAGATAAATAAAAATAACAGCCACAATCAGTACACAATTGACACCAGCAAAATACTCTGAGCCATTTTATTAATAAATGGAAACTGGGTACATGTAATGAGCTGGAATGATGGAACTTGGGCTTGCTAAGCAAGCTATGCAAAACCCAAAAGAGATGTCTCTGACCCAGATGAAGAATGGCCCGGAACAAGAAATGTGCACTGCCCAGTGAGTAATCTGATGTTGGCTGCTGGCTGTAACAATGATCTCAGGGCTGAATACTCCTCGGAATGCTCTGAAAATTCAGCCCCAGACTCCTTTCCCAAAACCCACAAAAAACCCGGAAAGGGTTTGGCTCCACTTCAAAGAGTGAAGAAGCCCTCCGACAGGTATGTACGGTCCAACTAGCTAACTGTGGGTGCTCCTATAAGAAATCAGCCTGCTGGAACTATTCCCCAACTTCTGGCTCCAAGAAACTCCTTCCAATCAGAAAATTTGCCTCTAGAAGGCCCAACTCTTAGGTTGCTCGGCTCCCCAACATTGCTGCTCTAAGGCCTGCACAGTCCCTGTCCAAAGAAGCTCATGCACTGCCAAAAAGGGGAAATTTGGCCCTCAAGAAAGGCCCAGAGCTACCAGGGCAAAATGCCACCAAAATTCCAGCTTTGAGAGGGGAAATACCTCTGCAAATTCTGCTCAACCCAAACACTTAAGCTGCCCCAGAAATCTGATGAGTCACACTACCTCTGCACCCAGGAAATGTGCACTAGATGAAGTACTGCAATTATCTCCCTATGGAAGCCTCGGAATGGACTCCCCAAATTCCCAACTAGGGAGACACTCAAAGTTCTTCGAAACTGGCATGGAATCTCGCTTGAGACTTCTTGTGCTCAACAGCACTCTGTCCCTTGTCCTAAACAACTCCAAGAGATCTCAAATTCTTAAATTCAATTGACAAAAGACTCCAAAGGAAGGCCTCCCTCTAATATTTATACTTGTTGGCCCAAGTGCTCTCCTTGGTGGCCCCCACTTTCCACTAATTCGCACTCCCTCCCTCAAGAGAAGGATATTGCCTCCTTTTCTTGGGTGTGGGACCCATCTACCCACTTTTCCTAAGTCCAAAATGCCAAAATTGTTCCCAATGCCAAAAATTGCAAAATTGTGCTACACTTAGCAATTTATGGAATAAGGGATATCACAGTCATCATGAATTCCAAAACATCACTACCTCAAGGGTTGCATTCAGCCTAATATATACATTAACAGAAACCTACATGATGCTAGAGAACATAGAAATTGAAGCTTTGCATAATAGTATCCTTATCCCTTTGTAATGCACTAAACCAGTAATTTTAGCAAAACATTAAAAAGATTCAAAGAATTACATGTGCTAAAGCAAATACAAGTGCAAATAAGATTAAACCTGCAGAATTATAACCTTTGTATTGAAGATCCCCAAAAGAGTGATCAATATCCACAGCCCCTTTTCGAAGAGGCAACCTCATAAGAGTAGAGCTCCAATTACAATAACGAAACTTGACAATCATTACATAACCTTCCAGCTCTCTATATAGTTTCTTAGTAGCAAAACCCGAGCTACTTGTGGTACCATTGTTAAAAAGTATCAACTGTTGAGAAATCTAGGGCATTAGAATTAGATGATTTCTCTTCTTTGGTGACTGCTTGTGAATGCTTTTCACATGATTAGGTTAGGATCTTCTTTACGTTAGATTCTTAGTGTTCTTTTTCATCAAACAGTAACCAATGCAAAACATAAATAGACAAGAGACACAGCATGTAGGCTATAAGCCAGGGTCAAAACCTCTCACTCTTTGAGAGGAAACACGCACAAATTCTTCTTAGAGATTCCAATAGACGAATGCCAAGACCAAGTCCCTTAACCTATTAGCCACTCCATGATCAAGACATGAGTCCTCTTCTGCTTTTGTCTTCTAGATTTTTCTTCCACTGCTGAGGCTACATCACTAGAGACTTTCACCGAGATAGCAACGAGAGAGCTCTGAAATCCATCACTGTAAAGACTTCATCACTGTATTGTAATCATGTCCGAATTGCATCATCATTGAGACTGTGACTAGAGCGAGGTTAGCACTTGATCCTTCTTCCTATAGCAGCACCAAGGTTCTCCTTTTTCTAGAAATTACACCGAACTGTAGACTCTTCTCAACATAGAAACACTGTCACTGCAATATAGAGGTATCCGAAATTGTCTTATGCAATAGTCCATCTGAATAGATAGATCTGAATCGTTTTCTGCCCTTGTCCTCCGAAATCATAGAAGGATCTGAATTGTCTTTTGACTGTGATTTCATCGAATATAATGTACCCATCCAAAACCTTTCCGAAATATGTTTTGTCTTCTCCACCAAAAGACTCAGACATGCGTAGTCTGTTCTCTGTCTCCTCCATTGAAGGACTCAGATCTGCAAAGTCTATTCACTGTCTTTATGCAAGGAGCCTAACCTCCTTTATATAGTGATTCGATCATATATTAAGCCGACTTCGTCATCCGAATAGGTGTGACATTTGGGTGAGCCGACATAAGTTATTTGCAGGCCGACATCAAGTTAAGAGGACTATGTTTGTCTTTTGGAGGGCTTTCTAGACACTAGATAGACTCATATACATTTTACATACGCTCAAGAAGAGCTCTTCATACATGACATTAATTCTTTGACCTTAATGACAAATCCTAAGGCTCTCAATGGGAGCCATCTAAAATAAAATCACTTGCTCAAGAAACCCATGAAGTAAGGCTTACAAAAATAATTTTATTTCCTTTATTACATCAATTACAAAAGTCACAATTACATGTCATTATGAAGACCGAACCTGGATACACTTTTCAACATCAACCAACTAGTGGACTGCCCTTGATGACAACCCTATTACATTAAGTGAAAATCTGATGGGCCTTATTCACAAATGATGGCCTTGTACAATGATAAACTAACTCCTAAGTATCCTCAAAGTAAGAAGGGTAGGGTAAGGCCCTAACATGCCCTCCCCCTTCAAAAACAGTGTTGTCCTCGAGGCTAGAGATGTGGAACTAGCGTAGAATTGTAATTGGTTCCCAAGTGGCCTCTTTTAGTTGCATATTGTTCCACTAGATCAAGACTTCCTTGACTATGCGTTGGCATAGTTGGTGTTGTCTATAGGCTACAACTAATTCCAAGTAGAGCCAATGGTTCCTTCTTCATCCAATTCGAGAAGGCTAGTTTGGACTCTATACCGTTGCCCCAAGATAGACTTAAATAAGACACATGAAACAATGGATGGATATTGAAGAGGGTGAGAATAGACAATTCGTAAGCAACTTGTCCAATGCATTGGAGAATCCTATGAGGACAACAGACTTTTGATGCTAACTTTTGATAGCCTATCTTTGAGAAGGGTCTACTTATAGGGTTGAATATGAAGGAACACCTAATTCGCTTCAACAAAAGAGTGGTTAGAGCAATTGTCTTGGAGTATGTGAAGAATGGCCTCTCTTGTGCTAACCAGAAAATCCATTTTAGGAACCTTGGAGGTGCCTAGTAAAAAGTAAGCCACTAAAAAATCCTTTTGGCCATAGATAGCTTCATATGGTGACATTTTTGTAGCACCACGTGAAGTAGCATTGTACCAACATTCTACAAGAGGTGGCCACTTGGCCCATTGGTATTGTATATCAAAGGCAAAGCTATGTTGCAGGAAACAGACCCCAAGGTGGCGTACATGTACCTAAAACTCCCCGAAATTTTGCCAGAATGTGACCGAAAAATGGCTGAAACGCCTTGGTGGCATTTCCTAATTTGGAATCATCGTCAATGTTTCAAGGGCGTTTCGGCCCAAATTTTCCCTGTTTCCATGGCTTTTTTGCTTCTGTGGGCTCACTCAAGCACCCAAGAAGGTTGTGCGGACCTTCTATGGCCAAATTAGATTTAATATAACACTAAATTTTATCTCTAATCACTCTGCAAACTAATTTATCTTTAATCAATCCATGCTCTAGTTATGCAAAAGAGCAACTTGTTCTATTTTTGCTAATGAAGATGAGGATTAGGATTATAAGATATGTAATTGTATTTGTCATTTGCTCATGTTATATTTCATTTCCAGCATATATAGTCATGTATAAAGGTTGACTTTTGTTAAATTTAGCAACTAGGGCCAAACTCCACCTTGGACAGTCCATATGATGTAGCTGATATTTTTATTGGATTCCACTTTCCAAGAGGTGTAGGATTGATCTAAATATCATCTCATTTTAACATGTACAAATGAAATTATGAATTTAATTCGTTTATGGACAAATTGTCAAGGTCGGCCAGCAAACTAATGTAGGCTCAGAGGCCCAAAAGACATGTCTCTTCATCCTCAACGTTGCATATAAATAGAAGGTGCATATACCTCATTTGGACACCATTCCTTCTCACACATATCTCTCTCTCCTTATCTGATTGGGTCGTACAACTTCAGGGTAGCCTCCTTCTCCTCCACACGTGCAAAGTTTGACAGCGATTTTTTGTTTCTAGCATTGACCAAATTGGAGGAAGTTTGACCAACGTTGACCTTATTTGACTGTGATTTTTGTGGAATTATTTCTGTTTCGGCAAGAAGCATTCTTTGGCACGGAAACCAAGATTTTGTGTTGTTTGACCAATGTTGACTGCAACAAGTTTGACTGTGCATTGACCAAGTTTGACTGATATTTTTGGGACTGTTTTGGGCTGATTCAGACTATCCTTGGAGGCTGAGTTGACTGCATTTGACCGAGCTGATTTGGAGGGAGATTTCTGCTAAGTTGACCAGCGCTGACTTTTTGGTTAAGGCATCCTGTTTGCTGCAGTTTGACTAGACAAATTTCACTGTGTTTGGGCAAATGAACTTTGTATATTGGACTCTCTCTCTTTGCTGAACTTTTGAAGAATAATAAGAAGACTTGATCAAAGGGTTTCCCCGCATTGGGATTTTTTTCCCTTATTTGACTGCGATTTTTGTGGAATTATTTCTGTTTGGGCAAGCCGCATTCTTTGGCACGGAAACCAAGATTTTGTGTTGTTTGACCAATGTTGACTGCAACAAGTTTGACTGTGCATTGACCAAGTTTGACTGATATTTTCGGGACTGTTTTGGGCTGATCCAGACTATCCTTGGAGGCTGAGTTGACTGCGTTTGACCGAGCTGATTTGGAGGGAGATTTCTGCTAAGTTGACCAGCGCTGACTTTTTGGTTAGGGCATCCTATTTGCTGCAGTTTGACTAAACAAATTTCACTGTGTTTGGGCAAATGAACTTTGTATATTGGACTCTCTCTCTTTGCTGAACTTTTGAAGAATAATAAGAAGACTTGATCAAAGGGTTTCCCCACATTGGGATTTTTTTCCCTGGCATCCGCCAAATATTGTGTCCTCTTGTCTTGTCTTGTCTTCTGCTTTTTATTTATGTTCTATCTGCATTTACTATCATGTTATTGTAAGTGCTAATCTGGAAATTCATATGGGGCTAATAAGAAAAATTGAAGTAAATTGCTCTTAAGCATAGAACATACCATTGTTATCCAAAAATTAACATGGTATCAGAGCTGAGGTGAAAGCAAAGCTCAAGCAAGAGTGAAAAGAGAAATCACTGAGATTTGTTGGACAAGGATAAGAGTCAATGGCCTCGGCATCTTACTTGAACCCTGATGACAAGCTCAATGATAAGTCTACTTATCATGCATGGAAGATGTCTCATGATTTGACTTTGGAAGAGCAGGATGTTATGGATTATGTGCAGGGAAAGATCACTGAACCTCCTTCAAATGCACCAGTTGTCGCTAAGACGAAGTACAAAAAGGTGAAGTCAAAGCAAAGAATATCATCAGGGATTCTATTAACAAGCATTTGGTTGCATACATCTCCAATTTGAACACATCTAAGGAGATGTATGACAGATTGGTTGGCATGTTCAAAGTTAGCAATGCAAACCAAGTCCTCCTTCTCAAAAACAAGTTGAAGGACATAAAGAAGGGAAGAGGTGAAGATATCCAATCCTACTTCATGAGGATTACCGAGATCAAAAATGATCTTCTTTCAATTGGAGAAGCCCATTGTCACCTCAACTAAGACTCCCTACTCTTTATGGACTTTCACCAATGGGAGGAGACCTGGTGTATGGGAAATCACATGTGAAGGATGAATCAAAAGACGAATATTAAGTGACCTTAATGATTATTTTCCTAAAAGGGGGTTAAGAATGGAGCTTGTTTGTTGTGCAAACAAGGTACAAAGCTTTCTAGGAGAAGGAGGTGGGGATTTAAGGGCTAGATTTAAGGAATGTGCCATGCAAAGAGTTCCCCAATCCCTAAAATCCTTTTCAAGCTTTCTTTCCCTAGTGGTTCTTGAAAAATCAACTTTTCGAAGGTATGGGACCACACAAGACCAAGTGGACCCAACCTAGGTTAAGGGGAGGGAGTTTAGAAACCAATGATAGTATTAACCTAGACAAGGAATGGGAAAGGATCAAACAAGAGTTTTCACTTAGAGGTGTCAAATTGATCCTGTGAGGTAATAGCCTAGGGAACACTTGGGCAAAGTTTGATCTCAGAGCTAGGGCTTGGGATATCGAACTTTTTCTATGGCTACTTTGTTGGGAAATTGATGCCTTAGGTGACCCAACTTGGCTAGACCTAGGAAAGAGGGGGAAAAGGTAAAGAAAAGGTTTTAAGGTGATCACTTTATGGTGGACCAATGCCTAATTCCTTTTGGGGATATGGAGTCAGGAAGAATTACAAAGAATGATCTCATTTGTAGCTTAACGAGGCTCTAAGGGCAACTTCGTCCAATGTTAGGGCAGAAAAAGAAAGTGCCCTTAAAGCGTTTATACTTCGCTTGCAGATGAAGATGGCTTATCAAGATAACTTCAATCTCTGGGACAATTCGTTCAACAAACATGGCCCATACCTAGAGATATGCTATATGGAAACATAATTCCACAATGAAGCAGTAAATGCATGCAACGATTAGCCCTAAAATAGCGAAAATCCTAGGATCAATGTATGTGACAAAGTAAAAGAAAATAGCATCAAAGTTGTACTTACATGTAGAGAATATATCCAAACATCAATACATTTGCCAATAAAGAAGCTCCAAGATAAGAAAATCCAATCCAAACATCAAAATTCATCCATGCTCCACTTTCATCCACCAAGAAGGAAATGTGAAATTCTCAAGAGAGAAAATGATCCAATCCAAGTGATGATACAAATGAATTCATGTATCTCCTATTTATACACTCATTAGGAGTTCGAATTACCTAATTTCAGCCTACATTAGCCCATTAACTAAAATAATGTGCATATAACTATCTATTGGTGACAAAGCCACCAAACTAGCTTATAAATAAAATAAGAAGCCTCCCAAGAGGTCTAACTATCAATAATACATGTCGTTGGGCTCTCTATGAGGCCTGATGAAGTCCATAAGTGCCAAAATGATGAGTTCGACTTCCAAAAGTAATGGACAAAGGGGTGGCCCCTTGTTCTCCACATAATAAACCTGTGGTGCTCCCAATGGTAGTGAGAGCACACAAGTGACCTCATGGGTCTCCAAGTAAGTCGAAGATTCCTATAGACTATCTGTATAGGCTAAAATGTTGGTGTAGGTGATGCCACATCATCCTACAAGTCCTGGGTCAGCTGCCAAGTGCATGGTACATCTGTGTGGTTGGCTAGGCAAAGATGAACCAGATGCATCTTCCTCGTCGAATAGGTGAATCTCAAATAATCTCTGAACATCTTTGGGGATCCATGGAGTTTTGTCTATTGTTGTGAAAGCCCATGGCTCTCAACACGCACCCCACATGTGCCACTATAGTCCTCTAGAAGGTTAGGACCCCGTATAGGGAGATTGAACCCAAGATGGAGACCACTTGCAATCATGCATAAGATCCAATGCGTCCCCTACCCTAGCCTTCCAGTACAACAAATCATCAAAGAAATTGAGTAAAAGACCTTACAAACCATGGACCACAGGTGGGGGCTTCATAATGGCCTGCCCTTCCATAATGGGCTTTGGCATGTGCTAATGTCTCCAAACTCCAAATGGAGTTAACCAAGTATCCTATTAGGTGGTCTCTACTTTTAAAGGGATAATATGTCCAAGGTACATCCTTTAAAAGGTGGTGACATGTGATAAAGAGGTGAATGGAGTAGGGAATGAGAAGGGGTAGCCCTGCACCACATGTTGGGGTACAAGTGTAGCTAGTAGAAGGGAAGCCCACACTTGGGTATATAATGTATAGGAGGGAGCAATCGTGGTACATGAGGTGCCCAACCTTGATCTTTCCACCCTTCTTTATATGCCTTTTGCCTTTTTAAGATTTTTCTTCAATTAATTACTCGGGGCTCAAAGGGGTAGGAGCATGATGTGCGAGATATAGCAGTGGATACCCTCTTTTAAGGTAGGGAGGTTCATTACCCACTAGGGGTTGGGACAATCAAGGGTTCTTATATGATGAAGGAGGCTCATAGAACCTGTAGGAACCAGGGTAATGGCCATGATGATGGGGTAGAGCTCATGTATTGGCTTTTACCCACATGCTATATGTGTTTGTCCCGGTCATCTTTTGCAATTTGTGGTACATTTCCTGTTGAATGTGGCCAATTATACTTTTACTTTTCTTTTTAGCTGCATCAACCTCTGGGGCATCATTCCAGCCCGACCCAAAATGTGGGCAAGGGGAAAGGGAGAGTTATCCCTATGTGGACCCAATGGAGGAATGTGGACCCAGGTGAGAGAAACAATGAATGGGGTTGTAATGAGTGGAAAGGGGGCAATATATGTTGATGAGGGAAAGGGACCACGCAACTAAAATCAAGGTTTCCCATGAAATACCATCCCTAAAGACAAATGGTCAGTAAAAGAGATCCCACGGGACTAGAATGCAAGGTTAATATCCAAAAGGGGTCTAGGGGACAAGAGGACAGACCTAGCCCATTCTTTCTGCCGAATCCCCCGATTAATCTATGCCCAGAAGTGTCTATGATAAGCAAACTACAATAATCAATTACCAAATGAAAAGGCATACCTTTAGGTTCGAGAGACCCACCTTCAAAATACGATCATGACAAATGGGACAAGGACCACATGGCTGGCTCAGGTGGAGGAGAATTGGCACAATGAGCTAGTTGGTGGCTGCAAAGGGCTGTTGGTTCTCCTAGGTATATCACCCACAAAATGGTGGGTAACATCTGACTCCAACTGGGACGTGATCTCTTGAAGAAGTGGGCAAAGCTACTCGAACGGGAGATCACGAGAACTCCAGGAATCTCTTGGTTACTGTAGACCTATTACCTGCACATATCAACGATTGAATCCACGGGGCAGCATGTTTTTCACAGTGTATTATGATCACCCATGCTTAATGTTAGGTCTTAAAATCAAGAGAAAAATAAAATATGCAACTTAATCTAAACGCAGTTAATCTACCATGAGAAATATCATATGATGTTAGTTCTAATGCGAAAATCAACATGCAATGCATCCTACCCTAACATGCATATAACATTATGCAAGTGCTAAGTATAATCATATAACCAATGTAACCAACATATTATTAAATCAATATAAAAACATTTTCCCTTATGAACCATCATGAGGCAGGGGACGCAAATATCACTTTTCCCATTACAAGATTTACTTGATAAATGGTAAGGGTGGGGGATAGGAACATTTGAGGATCATGCATCAGTGGTCATAAACAAGGAGGGAAAAGAGGAATCCAACTCATGCAACCTTTCTTGTAATGAAAATATGGAGAATTCAATCACCAAGCTCATAAACTTTCGATGAATAGCAAACTCGGGCATATCATCCTCATAGCATAACGAGATAGATTTCTTATCCACATCCACATTTACATTTCCCTGGTTATCAAGGTAGGAACAAGGTGGACTATGATCATCATATCTTGGGAAGAATCACAATCCCGTCTTAGGGTATTGAGAAAGCTCCTCAATTTCATGGCCCTCAAGAGATTCATTAAGAGGGACATAAAGCTCCTCTTGGCTTCTAATGACATCTTGAGGATCATCATCTTGAAACATGTAAAATAGGCCTCTCAATGAGCCATTTATTGCCATGCAAATCTTCATAAGATCTTAGATATGGACTTGCCAGGGTGAATTTAGAGATGCCTAGAGAGATGCTTGCTTCACCCTACAAGCATTGGCCTTAAAGTTCGATAAAGAACTAGAGCTTCATTCTTCTAATGGAGTCACCGAATTATATATCAATAATGTCGTATGGGAACAAAACACATGTCTTGTGTCCCCGGCAACGGCGCCAAAATGTTAAACGCTCAAACTAGAAGGAGGCTAAAAGGGACTCCTTAAGGGACAACAACTAAATCAAGGGCAACAATGGAGACTTAGCCCACTGTCACCTCAACTAAGACTCCCTACTCTTTCCGGACTTTCATTGATGGGAGGAGACCCGGTGTATGAAAAGTCACTTGTGAAGGATGAATCACCAAACGGATATTAAGTGACCTTAATGATCCTTTTCCTAAAATGGGGTTAACAATGGAGCTTGTTTGTTGTTCAAGCAAGGTACAAAGCTTTCTAAGAGAAGGAAGTGGGGATTTAAGGGCTAGGTTTAATGATTTGTCATGCAAAGAGTTTCCCAATCCCTAAAATCCTTATTAAACTTCATTTCCCAAGTGGTTCTTGAAGAATTAACTTTTCGAAGGTATGGGACCACACGCGACCAAGCGCACGCAGCCTAGGTTTAGGGGAGGGAGTTTAACAACCAATGATGGTATTAACCCAGACAAGAAAGGGGAAAGGATCAAACAAGAGTTTTCACTTAGAGGTGTCAAATTGATCCTATGAGGTACTAGCCTAAGAACACTAAGGCAAAGTTTGATCTCAGAGCTAGGACTTGGGATATCTCGCAATCCCACCATCCGAATTTCTTCAAATTTGGAGGAGACCTTGAGGACACATCAGTGTAGTAGAGGCTAAGAGATCGAAATTTCTATTGCTACTTTGTTGAGAAAGTGATGCCCTAGGTGACCCAACTTGGCTAGACCTAGGAAAGCGGGTATAAAGGTAAAGAAAAGGTTTAAGGTGATCACCTTATGGTGGACCAATACCTAATTCCTTTTTGGGATATGGAGTCAGGAAGAATTATGAAGAATGATCTTGTTTCTTGGTCAAGGAAGCTCTACGGACAACTTCGTCCAATGTTAGGGCAGAAAAAGAAAGTGACCTTAAAGCGTTTATACTTTATTGGTAGATGAAGATGGCTTATCAAGATAACTTTGATATCTAGGACTATTCATTCAACAAACATGGCCCATACCTAGAGATATGCTATAAAGAAACATAATTCCACAATGAAGCAGTAAATGCATGCTGCAATTAACCCTAAAATAGCGAAAATCCCATGATCAATGTATTTGACAAAGTAAAAGAAAATAGCATCAAAGTTGTACTTACATGTAAGAGAATATATCCAACCATCAATACATTTGCCAATAAAGAAGCTCCGAGATAAGAAAATCCAATCCAAACATCAAAATTCATCCATGCTCCAATGTCGTCCACCAAGAAGGAAATGTGAAATTCTCAAGAGAGAGAATGATCCAATCCAAGTGATGATACATATGAATTCAAGCCTCTCCTATTTATACACTCATTAGTAGTTCGAATTACATAATTTGCTCCTACATTAGCCCATCAACTAAAATAATGTGCAAATAACTATCTGTTGGTGACAAGCCCACCAAACTAGCTTATAAACAAAATAATAAGCCTCCCAAGAGGTCAAATGATCAATAATGCATGTCGTTGGGCTCTCTAAGAGGCCTAATGTGTTGAAGAATCTAGGGCAATTAAATTAATAAGATTCTTCTCGCCATGATAACTATTTGTGAGGTACTTTTAATTTTTCTTATTAGCACAATCTTTGCTTGTTAATATTAGAGTGTGTCTTCTTAGTTCATCAAATAGTTACCAAAACAAAAGAGGCAAGAACACAAGATGTTGGCTTTCTGCCAAGGCCAAAACGTCTCACTCTGAGAGGAAAACCTGCACAAAATTCTTCTTATAGAGATTCCAATTGACGAATACCAAGACCAAGACCCTTTGACCTATAAACCACTCCAAGACCAAGACACAAATCCTCTTCTTTGTTATTGCTAAGATCATCATCACTGCTACTGAAGTCATCATTGCTGCAACATTGAGGTCATCTCTACTGCACCACTAAGATCATTACTGTTGCACCCTCACCAAGATCATGATTCCATCTATGTTGAGATCATGACTGCATTTAGAATGTATGCCGAAACAGAGTGTCACTGTGGGATCACCAAGATCCTTTTTCATCACAAACATGTCGAGACTGTGATGACTGTGTCTAGTATGCCAAGATAGTGATCACTGTGGGATCACCAAGATCCTCCTCATCACAATTATGCTGACACTGTGACTATGAGACAGTGATCACCAAGACTTGTGAGGAGGCCAAAACCTTATCTTTGTGGTACCCATCCGAAAACCATAGAGATAACCTCATCCTGCACCATGGACAGACTTCTGAAATATCTTAGTGTGGCATATGAAACACTTCCTGTGACTGTCCTCTCTTCCTATGACATCTAAAATCTTCCTGTGACAATCTTCCAAAAACTTCAGATGAATCTGAGTTCTATGTTTTCTGTGGTGACCCTAGCCGCATATATATCGTGGTTTGCCTCTACATTTGAGCCGACATGACATGTTGAACGAGTGTGTCTCTATATGTGAGTCGACATGACTTCTTTAGCTATTTTGGAGGCCGACTTCTTCAAGAGGGATTGTGCTCGTCTTCTGGAGGGCTATTTAGACATATTTGTAGACTTATATACATTGACTCATGCTCAAGAAGAGCTTCGTCATACATGACGTTGACTCTTTGACTAAATAATAAATCCTAAGGCTCTCAATGGGAGCCACTGACAAATAAACCTCTTTCTCATGAAACCCATGAAGCAAGGCATACAAAAAAAAAAAAAAAAAAAAAAATTATTTCATCATTTACAAAGATCATGTCATTATGAAGACCGACCCTAGTTACATTTTACAACATGATGAAGTCCATAAGTGCCAAAATGATGAGTTGGACTTCCAAAAGTAATGGACAAGGGGGTGGCCCCTTGTTCTCCACATAATAAACTTGTGGTGCTCCCAGTGGCTATGAGGGCACACAAGTGACCTCATGGGTCTCCAAGTAAGTCAAAGATGCTTGTAGACCATCTGTAAGGGCTCAAATGGTGGCGTAGGTGATGCCACATCATCCTACAAGTCCTGGGTCAGTTGCCAAGTGCATGGTACATCTGTGGGGTTGGCTGGGAAAAGATGAACCAGGTGCATCTTCCTCGTCAAATAGGTGAATCTCGAGCAATCTCTGAACATCTCTAGGGATCCATGGAGTGTTGTCTACTGCTGTGGAGACCCATGGCTCTCAACACACACCCTAAATGTGCCAATGTAGCCCTCTAGAGGGTTATGACCCCGTATAAGGAGACTAAACCCAAGATGGAGACCACCTGCAATCCTGCATAAGATCCAATGTGTCCCATAGCCTCCTAGTACAACAAATCATTAGGGAAATTGAGTAAATAGCTTACAAACAATGGACCACAAGTGGGGACTTCATACTGGCTTGCCCTTCCATAATGGGCTTAGCATGTGCTAATGTTTCCAAACTCCAAATGGGGTTAACCAAGGATCCCATTAGGTGGTCTCTACTTTTAAAGGGGATAATATGTCTAAGGTACATCCTTTAAAAGGTGGTGGCGTGTGATAAAGAGGTGAATGGAGTAAAGAATGAGAAGGGGAAACCCTGCACCACACTGCGCCACAAGGGTAGCTAGTAGAAGGGAAGCCCACACTTGGGTATATAATGTATAGGAAGGAGCAATCGTGGTAAATGAGGTGCCCCAACCTTGATTTTTTCACTTTTCTTTATATACCTTTTGCCTTTTTATGATTTTTCTTCAATTAATTGCTCGAGGCTCAAAGGGGTAAGAGCGTGATGTGTGAGATATAGCAGTGGATACCGCCTTTTAAGGTAGGGCGGTTCATTGCCCACCAGGGGTTGGGACAATCATGGGTTCCTATATGATGGAGGCTCATAGAACCTGTAGGAACCAGGGTGAATGCCATGATGATGGGGTAGAGCTCATGTATTGGCTTTTGCCCACTTGCTAAATGTGTTTGTCCCGGTCATCTTTTGCATTTTGTGGTACATTTCCTATTGAATGTGGCCAATTATGCTTTTACTTTTCTTTTTAGCTGCATCATTCCAGGCCTAACCCAAGGTATGGGCAAGGGGAAGAGGAGAGCTAGCCCTATGTGGACCCAGTGGAGGAATGTGGACCCAAGTGGGAGAAACGATGAATGGGGTTGTAATGAGTGGAAAGGGGGCAATATATGTGGATGAGGGAGTGGGATCATGTAACCAAAATCAGGGTTTCCCATGACATGCCATCCCTAAAGCCAAATGGCTAGTAAAAGAAATCCCACGGAACTAGAATCCAAGGTTAATATCCAAAAGGGGTCTAGGAGACAAGAGCACAGACCTAGCCCATTCTTTTCACCAAATCCCCCCATTAGTTCCATGATAAGCAAACTACAATACTTAATTACTAAATGACAAGGCATACCTTTAGGTTCATGAGGCCCACCTTTTGTAATGTCCCTTAATAATAAACAATAAATAATAAAAATAATAATAATAAAATAATATAATATTAAAAATACAAGAAAATAAATAATGAATAGTAATAATAAATAACAATACTAAAGCTCTAAATAAATATTAAATAGAAATAAAACAAGAAAGCAATAAAAATCAGTAAAGCTATCAAAAAGTAAAAACAAAAGAAATAAAACAATAAAGCAATAAAGTTGCATGTGGACACATGGAGTGTGTGCATGTGGTTCCCCTTCCAATGTTTGCTCTATTTAATAGATGATGAGGAAGATGAGAGGCATTCCATCATTTCAAGATTCTATCATTCATTCTCTTGAGAGAATAGTGTTCTAAGACAAAAGATTCCTTGGCAGTAGTACATTGATTGAGGGCTCGAGGGTGGCCAGTTGTAGCAAGATTTTGTGCAATTGAGCCTACGGTTGGGTGGAGAGTCGTCCCCAAAACCTTGTTGCAATTAGCAAACTTCAATTGAAATCACAAGTAAGTGTTTCTACTCATAGTTTTGAACTTTGATGCTAGTTAGCTGATAATTGCATATTGATTATAAATTACTTGATTAATCTAATCAATTGTGTTGTTATTTCGGGGTCGTTACATATGGTATCAGAGCCTAAGTTCAACTCTTATGGCCTATAGACATTTTAATGTAGAAAACTTCGATCTAAATGATTTAACGAGAAAAAAAAAAATTACAGTCACACCATAATGATTCTATCCACTTAAAAATGAATATTACAGTGATAGTTTCTTTTTCAAATTTAATGTTAATTTATCCGTGCACATATCATGTGCATATGGATGATCTCACTCTGACATGTGCATAGAGATAACCTAGATCAGGTCACTCTGTCTTGAGATCATGTGCGTAGGAAGGGCTCAAAAGCATCTGTTATGTCACGCAACACCAGAGGCAACACGTGTGCGGGTGGAGACTGGTGTGACCCCCTAAGCTCAGTCGAAGCTATTTCGATTCAGAGCGCATTTGGACGATTCTCGCTGATTCCTATCAAAATTATTTGTGATGACATCATCCTTGTGAAAGAATTACTTTTACTATGAAATAAGCAAGTTGTTTAATCTGCATATTTAATATTGACGAGGGAAACCTAGAGTGAGTAATAACTATCAGAGAACTTGGAAATGAGATTATGAACGTACTTTTGGTGTTTGGCAACGAGAAGAGCATTTAAGAAGAAACAATGAAGAAGAGAAAACTGGATTTTACAGCTACATGAGTAAGATAAAAGGATACCACTTTGAGTGTGGAGTATTTATTTCTCACACTGATCAGCAGTTCACATACTTGTCAAAAATTATCTTTTATGGTTTACAGAATATGCAAAAACTCTTCGGAATGCAATTTTTAAGATGTTTAGAATTTATTTCATGAAGCACGGGTTTTCACTATAACACTGAACAATTATTTGAATAACCTAATAAAGAAAAAAATTCTTCAATGTTAAATCTTTTATTATTTAGGATGGAATCGAGTTTTTGGTTGTAACATACTAACATCTTTAGGAATTTAAAGAGGACGCAGATATATTTAATTTGACTTTATGCCTTGATTTTATTGCTAAGGGTTATTTTTTTATAAATTTATATTTATGGATTGTAACATTAATATATCATTATTTATGTTTAATAATGATTTTGTGTTATATATGTTAGAATATTTAATTTAATTATAAATTTTTTTATATATAGAAAAAGATTGAAAACTGAAATAATGATTTAAAGAAAGAAATTTTGTGGAATTTTTATGATAGAATAGGGAGTACATAGGTTTAGGATTTTGTATAAGTTATAGTATGATTTTAAGTTTGTAAATTAAATTTAAGAAATATAGTATAAATAATTATGATCAAAAGTAAGTATGAAATATAAGGTTTTATTTTTATTTTTTTAATATTTCGTTTATATTAGATTTATTTTAAGAATGTTTATAGTGTATTAGCGTAAAGATGAGAAATACTTAGAAACCATGAATTTGTTGGACTGTGCTTGGATCAGTAGATCTATCTGGATGAGGTCTTGTAGTATGCAATTCATCACATGTACAATATCACATAAACCAAAATAAAATAAAATAAACCTGTTTGACAGTTTCACACTTTGATTGGCTCCACAGAGTCTCGATAGAATCTGTTGTTATATTGGAGAGGATTTATGTCATGCAATTAAGTGTACATTCTCACTATAATTCTTTGTGAAGCATCTTACAGTTTCATGAATTAACTCTGGAGTCTTGAAGTAAGGAATCAGGATTGTTTTCATCTTTTTTCTCATGGTTGAATGAGACTAGGAACTATTGTTAATAAAAATCCTGTCCAAGCTCAAGAAGATAAGAAGATAAAAAGACCAAACAGTTTCAAATTTGGCAATGGTTTGATTGCATGCCGTGCAGTAGGGGAAAATATACAAAACAGTAGATTGAAATGAATCAAGAATCTTCAAAACTTTGTTGAATAAATTTGGCATGGTTAATACATATCTGGTTAAACTAGCAACAGCCAGCTTATTTCTTTAGAATCATTACAAAAGTCTGATATTAAATTATGGAAGTGAGACCTGAAATTACAGGGGTATCACCATTTGTTTTGGAGGGTCAACCGTAAGTGTTTGGCTATCATTGCATGCATATGCGGGTGACTTGATTTCACTGTTAGAAATCTGATATTTTTTTCAGAGGTCTGATATAGGTCTGATCTTGACATTACAGTGATATATTACCTTTGCAATTGGCACTAAGCTTGAATCTAGATCATTAGTACTCCTTATCTTGCATTCAGTGATCATTTGAGAAGTGATTTGGTGGACTGATTGGATCATCTAGTGGCTCACATCACATTGCAGTTTTGCTATTGAATTTTGGTATCTAAGGACTGATATATTCTTGGCAATAAGCTACAACAATCGGATTTCTTGGCAGCAGACTAACGTTGGTATAACTTAAAGTTTGGTGCATTCATTAATTCCTCATTGGTTTTCTCATGCATTATTGTGCCATTTTATAGACAGCAGATTGATATTTGCATTAGTATTGGAGAGCCTCCTTTCTTATTTCTTTTCTGGTTTGGATACCGACCTCCTCCTCGCAATACCAATGCCTTACCGTTAGACCAAACAAGCAAGACTAACAGAATCATACAAATAAAACAGAGCATATTTTGCTTGCCTCTTTTGACAGAAACACAGTTTTTTTTGCTTTGAAAACATTGATCGGTATATTCACACCGGGATTTACAGATCTTCAAATACGGGAATATCTGAGTGTTGTGGATGGGTTTAACACTAAACCTTTTGCTTTTTGCAATTAAAACCACTACTGTTAACACAGCCTGAGTATAGCTTAAAATCTACATCAAACTATGTTACATATTTTAAATATTAAGTGAAAAAAAAACCAACAATCACCAAAGACTATAAATATCCAAATCAAATGCTCAACAGTGTTAAAACTGGAGAAAGAAACCCTTTATGGTTGTATTAAAAAATTCCAAGCTGGTTTTAATCGAGAAATGAAACCTATACAGAGGTTTCCACCGAGATTACAGCTTTGTGCTCTCATGATGGCAGCAAAGCATTCTATTCAGTTATCTGCTATGTTTGTGTCCTGCTATGATAGTAGGATTCTAGCCTCTGCTGTGTACTACCAACTGCAGCGTCCTTTCTCCCTTCTTTTCCTTTGGTTTTTGTATTTAAAGAAACTACAGAGGCAGTTAGGGTTTAGGGTCTTTAATTGAGAATAAATTCACCAAATGGCATGCACGGTTTTTTTTAAGCACAAGAATTTTCCTCTGTGGTTCTTTGCTCTCATTAGAATCTCATTGCATGGTAAAACCACTGATAGAAATCTCATTTTCTTGAGTTGTTTGTGCAATGCTTTATTTTTACTTCTTTATATTTTGTGGTTGTTTGCATGTGCAATTGTGCTGCAGGGATATTGTCCGTTAATTCTGTCTACCTATTTTAAATTTCTGCTTTCACTTAAAGTGCAAATTATTCATGCTTCACTCACTTAATCACTGCTGCAATTTGGTTAATAAATCTGATCTCACCCTTTTCAATTTAATTTGTGAATTTACCACTATTCTTGAGTGCTTCTAGGCAGTTAATGAACAGCTTAGTGTATTTGTTTAGGTCAGAGTTTACTTATTAATGATCAAAAAATACGTATCCTAGGAACACCCCTGGGACTATAAAAAAAAAAATCAAATGGAAAGAAATCCAGTGGTGACAGAGCTAGATTGCCTATAATTATTACTCAGATCTGTTCTTTCTTCTCGATGCAGATTTGCATGATAACAGGGCCTTGAACTTTTACAATAGGTGAAGTCTAGTAGGGGATTAGTTGCTTCTTGTATTGACAGCTGTAATATGTTGTAAGTGATGTTTGGCTGCAGGCATGCTTAGGCTTTAAGGTTTGGTTCCCATGTCTAACAATAGACTAATATTTGTTATAAAGTTAATAGGGTGCAGAGCTGTTATACTAAGTTTTTTTTTCATCTTCAACAAATAGTCAATATATCCATCCCTTGATGAATGACAATAATTAATTTTTGCTTCTGTAATAAAACTGTTTCATAAAATGAACAGTGCTATAATCAACTAGAACAGTTAAAGGTGTGACAGTGCTTCACTAATCTAAAAGTTTATTAATTCAAGGTGTTGCTCACATAGCTCTCTGTGGACAGCTTGTTTATCTCTAGTTATTTGTGCTTGTACACTTTATATTCCATTACAACCATAGAACAAAGCGAAATTCTAAATGAGTCACATGATTAAAGGTATATAGTTTTGTTGTGACTCATTGGAAGGGGAACCACATGCACACACTCCATGTGTCCACATGCAACTTTATTGCTTTCTTGGTTTATTTCTTTTGTTTTTACTTTTTGATAGTTTTACTGATTTTTACTGCTTTCTTGTTTTATTTCTATTTATATTTATTTAGAGCTTTAGTATTTTTATTTATTATTTTATTTTTTATTTATTACTATTTATTATTTATTATATATATTTATTTCCTGTATTTTTAATATTATATTATTTATTATTTATTATTATTATTATTATTAAGGAACATTACATACTCTCCCACTTTAAGGAACTTCGTCCCGAAGTTAAGTTGAATTATTTATTATTTATTATTAAGTTGAATTAATTACATGTTTATTTTGGGCTGTTACACCTTCAAACATACAATCATTAAAGATGGGAGAGGGACCACATGGTTGGCTCAGGTGGAGGAGAAATGGCACAACGAGATAGTTGGTGGCTGCAAAGGGTTGTTGGACGTCAGCTGAGGACCATCTTCAAGGAAAAATTCTCCTAGGGATATCACCAACAAAATGGTTGGGTAACAAGGCTCATCAAAAGATCATCACTCACCAGGATAAGAAATTTATCTTTGATGGTCAACTTACTGGGAGCAAGGAAATCTAGATACATGCATTAATCACCTTCTTTATTTAATACCATGACCACGGGTTATGAGTAAAAGGGCTAGTACCTACATGAATAACCTTTGCCTCCGATAGTTCCCCAACAATCTTTTCAATTTCATTCATATGGGGAAAGGGGTGTCCACAAAGACACATTAGGTGGTTGATTGTTTGGAATCAGTGGGGATATTATGGTTATGCCCACTTCATGAAGAGGGCAAGCATCTAGGCATGTCAAATAATAGTTGATGTTTAGTTTGGACTAGTTTCAAATCAAGGTAAATTTCCTATGGGGTCAATCCATGACTTGGATGGCATGGAATTAGGCTATAACACTTGAGTGACCTTTCTGTAGAAGCTTCTCCATACAATGGGAACTAATCAGTTTAAGGGAGACAAACTTGGAACCTATGAAGGTATTTTGATGACTATCCCAAGTGAAACTCATCGATGATTCCCTAAAATCCATAGTTATGAGACCCAAAGTACATAAAGAATTGCACCGAGCGCCACATTGCATCCTCCCAACAAATATGTTGGATTTGAGTTAACAATTGAAGTTTGGCATTCTCACACTTACCCCCACATTGATCATACCATCGTTGGCTATCATGATTTGGAAGTTGTGCATTGCATGGGCATAACAATGGATTTTTTTAACCACTAACGAAATGAATATATTGTGGTTGTTGCCGATATCAATTAACACAACCATTTTCCAATGCCTAATGTAACCAATCAACTTCAGTGTCTGCGGAACTAAAATACCTAATAAAGCATGAAGGGGAATTTTAGGTTCTACTTGAGGTAGCACCTAAGTGGCTTTATTTTGGATAGGACGTGTTGATTCTGCTTATTCCAACTCTATGGTGGCTTCCTCATGGCTTTCCTCAAGGTGCTTAAGTTGGAACACATCAATTTTAAATAATTTATGACCTAGAAATTACCTCTCATCACAATTATAGCAAAGTTTGAGGCATTGACATTCAACCATTTCCATTGGAAACAACTTATGGACATTTAAGAGTTAAGGAATAGGAATTGTTGTAAATGCTAAAGAAGGGTGAGGGCAAGGAAATGTTGAGAGGCTCCTTGAGAGGCATCCAAACAACAAAGGGTTGGTGCATTATGACTTGTGCTCTAATTTCCTCCTTAAGACCGTTAATGAAGCGTTCTTTAAAAAAGGAATTAGTCGAGCCCTCTATGTGAATTACCAATTGCTCAAAATCAAGTATAAAATCTTCTATTATGCCTATTTTGGCACAACTTCATTGATCTACCCAAGCAGTGATGGTCTTTGTCAAAATGAACATATATGGCTTTCACTGATTAGCTCTAGGCAATATAACTTCCATAAGGTTTCTTATGCCAATACCACCTCGCCATCTTTTTAGATCAAGGCATAATACTCCCGCACTATGTTTCACCATGTCATTAGTAATTCTATGAAGGGAGAAATATAGTCCCACACAATGCTCGGACCCATCAAACATAAATGGTGTTCCATCTAGGTAAACCAATGCTCGGACCCACCAAATTTATTCATGTCTACTTTGGGATATATGTGATAAATATTGTGGTGAGTTTATTTGAAGTGTGAACCATGGTTATTCCCTCCACTATCGGAGGAATCATGCCTTTCTAGTTACTCTAGTGACTCTAGCTAAATACCTTTGCCTTTGGTAAGGAAAGCAAAATGGCTTGTGAGGCCTTGCATATCAAATCGAAGGCTATCAATTGGGACTCCAACTTAGATTCAAGTTACTTGGGAGGCAATATCCCTTTCAAGCTTAACTTCAAGTTTTAAGCAATGAAATTTGCATCCACAAGGAGTCTTTTCAAATAGGTCGCCCACGATTGTGTAGTCAGGTCAACTGAAAAAGGGTTTACCAAAGAGTGGTACCACTATGATTAACACTACATAACTATTTTTTTAAGAATCTAGCAAGCGTATTGTGAAACCTAGACTCAATGCTAATGGAATCCCCAAATTCTTGTTAATCCATGTTATGTAGAAATTTTGTGGCATTTGTTCATTGTTGTAGAGGGTAAGGTCTACAAGGTCCTAAGGCCAAAGAAGTGTCATGTACCATAGCTTTCTAATATACATGTAGGTTTCCAACAATAGTACTTAGCCCAATCTCTTAGGGTGCTCACTAAGGAGGATATACCATACCCTTAGTTGTACTACCCAATTACCAATTACTAGAGTGTGATCTCCCTAAGCATGTGCTCAATGTAATATAGCAACAAAATGGTTGATAGCTTTACGTAAATCTGGTTTCAGGGGCAGTTAGAGGGCTTCATATATACAAAGGGTAAATAGAAGACGTGTCTATATACAGATTTCGTCTAATAAAATATTACTCAAGGGGGCTACCAACGAGGGTTACTAAGGTATCCAACCAAGTGAAGCCACTTTTATTTCTTATGTATGCTTCCCAACCACAAGTTTACCCATTGAACAACAGATGTATATGTTATTCTTTAAAGACATCAGAACACATCTCTAACCTTGAAGAAAAAATATTCTAAAACTAAGTTGCATGAAACGGGGAAACGGGTACGAGTTTCCAAAACAGGCACAGTACGAAACGTGACCCCCCCCCAAATTTTGGAAATGGGGAAATAGGTACGAGTTTCTGAAACAAGCACAGGTACAAAACGTGACCCCTCCAAAATTTTGGAAACGGGGAAACGCGATATATATATATATATATATATATATATATATATATATATATATATATATATTAGAAGTAAGACATTTAAGAAATGTTATTTGCAATCATAAAGCATACAAGATACATTATAATTTATTACATTTAAAGTCTAAACATTATGATTAAATTTACATCACATTTACTCATGAATGATTAAATTTACATCACATTTACTCATGAATAATCACAGAATGAAAATAGCAATATCAAAATATCCAAAATCAACCTTTATTATATATATGAGGTTGCAAGTACAATAAAGACTATGAAGTTGCAAGAACTATAAAAAAAAGGCTAATCCTCATCAAAAAAAGAAGCAGAAGCATGCTTAACAATGGATGGTGGTGCTGAAGAAGATGATGGGCCAATTCCACTTCTAGGTTGGAGCTCAATATTTAGGGTAGCAAGGGAAAGATCCAAATCAAGACTTTTTGGATCCACATCCCATTCTTTAGAAGGACCACTGTTGTATTTTGGACCCCTACGAGATGCAAGGCGACGGTTGGAGTACACATAAACAAGATCCTCTGCCTTCTGTGAGCCCAACCTATAGCACTTCACAAAATGAATAAAAGCATAGGTGCTCCAATTCCTTTTTGCTAATGAAGAGCTTGCCACTTGTGAAAGAACACAAATGGCAAGGTTTTGCAAATGTACACCATTTGCTCCATGATAAATCCACCACCTAACTGGATTCATGGTGCTTCTCTCCTCCAAAGTTGATGTATCTGAATAATCATCTAATCCTGCAGCAAAACTGGCAAATTCTTCCTTTGCCCCCCTGTGTAGATGAGATGGAAATATTCTCATAAGGGATTTTTTCACCCCATTAGCCACCTCTCTATCCTTATGGGGTGCCTTCCTTCTTCCCATTGCTTTGAGCAATAAGCTCCTCATCATAAAATTTGGGGTTCAAGGCATGTTTTAAAGTGTGAAATTAAGTGTTGAAATTGTTCCACCTATCAACAATGATTTTCTTGACTAAATCAGCAAAATGATCATCAACAAACAAAAGTTGTGGAAACTCTTGTGAAATGATTTCCATAGTTCTTTCAACCATGGTATCCATGCCATCATATACCTCTTCTAAGAAAGGTTGGTCAGTGTCAGCATTCCAAAGAAGCTCAAATGCAGGGGTTGTGAACTTTAACAAGAAATCTATCTTGCTCCACCAGTCCTCATCAAGGCACAATCTATGCACCATATATCCCTGCTCTGAATCTGTTTGTCTCCACTCAACCCAAAGTTGACTCACCACCATAGAAACTAATGCTTGCTTAACCTCAACAAGGCAATGCAACATCAGGAAGTTTGAGGCATATCTTGTCTCAACAACTTTTAACAACTCCAATTTGGAGTACTCTCGAAATATTGCCTAAGATTGGTGGTGGTTGGTGATGAATTTAACAATCTCCCTTGCTTCCCCTGTGATTTCCTTTATCCATGGAACTTTGTTGTCGATCTCCTCTAAGATCATATCCAGATTATGGACAATGCAGGGTGTCCAAAAGATGTGGTCATACCTCCCCTTAATAATTAAACTTGCAGCTTTGCAAATTGGTGCATTATCCGTGATAACTTGCACCAACCTGATAGGCCCTATTTGTTCAATAGATTTTATAATAACATCAACAATGAATTGTGCATCTTTTACCTCTCCTGAGCAGTCTTCTGCTTTTAAAAACATTACTCCTTTGGGGGAAGTGGCAATGATATTTATCAATGGTTTGCGCCTTATATATGTCCATCCATCTGAGACTATGGTAACCCCAAAGCTACTCTAGGAAGAACGAATTGGTGATAAGATATCCTCCACAAGCTCCTTCTCATTTTTGAGAAGTTGAGTTCTGACTTTCTCATAGTTGGGCCCCTTGTACTCTTGAGGAGATTTGTTAATTTCCCTTATCATATCTTGCCAGTAAGGAGAGCAAACAACATTGAATGGGATGCCACATGCATAGATGCACCTAGCCACTCTGGAATTAGTTTCTTCTCTCGCTTGCACATTCATCAATTTAGCAATTCTGCTATCCTGAACTGAAGTGGATGCCCCTCTAGTATTTTTGGATGCTGGTTGTTCATGTTGTTAAGTGGCACTGGCTCTCCTCTTCCTTGCTTCAACTACAACCCTTGGCTCAATGTTAGGTGCAGCTTGAGGAGTAGCTTCACTAAGCTCATCATGCCTTCTTTCCATTCCATCTGCCTCATCTTGCTCTCTTTGATATGCCCTCCTTGCCAATGGGTATGTTGTTTTTGTGCAACCTACAATCCCCTGTCCTCCTCCATGCAAAAGATGTGCCTTCACTCTTGAGTAGGAGCCCTTGTACGAATTACTGCAAAGATTACATCGTCATTCCCATGAGCCACCACCTCCACATTTTTGAAGCTTTTGAACATGCCTCCAAAGAGGATAATATTCAGCGCTTGGGTTGGACTTGGAGCTTGAACTTGCAACTACACCTTGGTTGGAAGCCATTGCTGCAAAAAAATTAAAAAAACAAATTTGTAAAGAAAAAACGTTTTTCATATATTTGGAAGCATAAACCCTCAAAAAATTAAAGAAATATTAGGAAAAAACTAAGAAAATGAATGCTTCTTACCCAAATTAACTTTCTGTAGCTAAAGCTACCCCGAAATGCCAGAAAAGACAAGAGAAATATGGTTGTAGCTGAACCAAAAGCCAAGAAAGCCTAAAACTCTACACTCCAAATTTGCTGTTGAAATCTCCTTTGCTCACTGTTGAAAACGCCCTTGTTGAAACCACTGCTCTCTTCCTCTTCTCCTTGCTAAAATCGTCTGTCTCCAAGTGAAACGACTTGCTCAATTGTGTGATGAGGGAATGAGGCGAGAGTCTTTTAATAACTTGAGAGGCGCAGCTAGAAGCATCCACAAGATATTTTATTCGCCCAATCAAATATTAGAAGCAAAAACACAAAAAACAAAAAAAACAAAAAAAGAAAAATCATAATATGAAGTGGAATTGTCATCGTACGACCTAGAAACTCGTTTCCAGTCGTATTTTCCACGTTTCCCTAGAGTGAAACATGCCAGTATAGCCAAAAACGAGTTTCTAGGCCGTATAGTACGCGTTTCAGTGTTACAGTTTCATTTCTTGGCTGAAACAAACCTAGGGGCAGCGTTTCCTACAACATAATTCTAAAATCTAGGAGAGTGTTGCGTTAGGAAAGAACTATGATAGCACTTGTAATGTACTTAACCACCAATATTAGCAAAACCTTAATAAGATGTAGAGAAAATAAATGTGGGAAAAGTAAACACAAGCGCAGATAAGATTAAACCTACAAATTCTAACACTCGTATTGAAGATATCCAAAAGAGTGACCATTGTTCATATGCCTCCCCAAGGGGACAACCTCATATGAGTAGAGCTCCAATTACAATATCAACACTTGATAACCATTACATAGCCTTCTAGCTCTATATATAGTTTGTTAGTAGCCTAGTATTCAAAATTGGTCGGTTCGTTCATTGGGTCGAGCTATCCAACCAATAGAAAAAATGGTTTTAATCCTTGCGAGCTATGGTTTTGGGGTCTAACCAGCTATAAACCAGTCGGTTTATTGCTAGGCCAATCGTGAGCCCCACAGAAGGCGATTTTGTGTTTTTTGAAGCAGTTTTGAGGGAAATTAGGAGTTGTTTCCCTCCAAAAAAACCCCTCCAAGCCTTTAAGGATGTCTCCCCTCTCATTTGCCTCACACATCTCATTTGGAGTTTTTGTGAGCTTCATTATGAACTTGGAGAGTGTTGAGTTTTTGCTTGAGTAGTGAAACAACAAAGAGTTTGGGCTGGGTAGTAGCCACCATGCCTCCAAAAGCCAAGGATACTGCATGGGCTCATTGTGATATGATTGATGGCAAAATTATCTGCAAATATTGCCAAAAATCTATTGAAGGAAGGGGTATTTACAAATTCAAACAACACTTGGCTTGGATAGGACGTCATGTAAAGCCATGTAAAGCACCAAATGAAGTAATGGGGCATATTAGAGCAGAATACCTTCATAAGTTTGAGACTCAAGTCACTCAACCAGCTGAGAAGTTTGTGACTCAAGCAGTTGAAAAGTTTGAGTCGAGACTCAGGTGAGTTTAATTATGATCAGAAGTGATCATGTTGATCACTAATATGCAGACTTGTAGTAGGCTAGAAGCCCCATAGCTTGTAGCATTGTTTTTGGACTCTAGAGGCCATTTAGAGCCTCATTCATTATGTATTTTGTTGCTGATATATATTGCACTCGGTGCCATTTTGATATATTCACCTTTACATGGTATATAGTTGAGCACTCAGCAAACTTTGCATATTTCATATCTATTGGTTTAGAATCATTGTTTTAAATCTTAAAAATAGTTTTTTTCATTAAAATTATTTCATGTATTTTTTTAAAGACCGGTTCATTGAGATCTGACCAGTCCCGGTTTGACCGGTTCTGGCTTGAAACTCGGTTTGATAGTTGGACCGGTCCAGTCACCAGTTCTGGTTTTGAATACTATGGTTAGTAGCAAAATCCTGATTACTTAAGGTCCCATTATTAATGAGTACCAACCACCCAGTGGGCCCTGTTTAATAATGACGAACCTTTTACATTAGGTAACTACCCAATAACTATCTAATGGACCTTATTCAAACTTCAAAGATAATGTCCTTGTACAATGATTGACCAACTCCAAAGTGTCTACAAAATAGGAAGGTTAGGGTAGGACCCTAACACCCTTCCATGCATGCAAACATAAGGAATTGAAGTGAGACAACCGCACAAGTGAGGCTTTAAAGTTTATAGTCAGGTAGTTCTTTAACTATTACTGGTCATCAGCCTAATCTTGACTCAAACATACACACTGCCAAAATAAATAAAAAATTCCAGACTAATTCACCATCACCAGCAACATCATCCCTGTAAAGTTGAAACGTGTGAAAACAGAGGGTCCGAGAAACTTGCAGAGTAACAGGGGACCGCAGAATTACAACAATCTCATAAGCTAGGGAAAGGACAACAAAATTATAACAATTTCAAAAGTGACATAAACAGAATTTCAATTCTTCCTCTTTTCAGTTACATCTGCTGTTGCCATGTTCCTTAGATAGGCTACAAGGTTGGTTGTTGAAGGCTGGCTAACTTGCAGGGTGGTGTAAATTTCCAACGCAACTTTCAACTAACAGTTCTACTTTGCTGAAATAAATAAATCAAAATTACAAACTCATCATATCAACTGCGGAAATAAAGGAAACAACATAATGGATAGGGGGGGGTGTCCTGTGTCAATATGGGGGCTTGTCCAAATGATAATCAATTTGATGGACTTATTACACCAAAAAAAACACAAACAAGGAGAAAATAGACATAAGCCAATAACTCAATTGATTATTTTCCCTCCTCTGCCTTCCAAGGTGAAAGGCAAAGAGTATATATACAGAAATATGTGAATGGTCATGAAGCATGATTGTTCTTGATAACCTTTGGGCCTGAGCACATGCCCTTTACTAAATTACACCAACTAATCGGGATGTGACTAAGATAATTAAATCATACATACACTCATTCTTGGCTATCTTTCCTTGAAGGGGAAGGCAAGATGTGAAGGCAGAGGCAGGAAATACACATGAAGGCAAAGATGACGGTGAAGGCAGGATATAAACATGAATGCAAAGATGAAGGCGAATGTAAGAATCTGCCTTCACTATGCAAATCTGAAGGCAGCTTCTCATGATTTTCTATCTCGCCTAAAGTGTGGTTTCACCATCCAAATATGTTGATGTAGCTCAAAGTGCTCTTTGCCTCTGAAAACCTCTTTTACATGCTTAAAACGATTCTCAAGGAACCTGAAGGCAAACAAACTTAATGTCAAAATGGATATATGATGGACCCTTTTGGGGCCATCAAGTATCAACAAAGATAAAACCTGTCAATCTTGCAACCAGAACAAACAAAGCTGGACTTTCACTGTCTCTCCTGTAAGCCCTCTTGAGAAGAATCTGGAGAGTAGATACCCTGTATCCATTCACATTCGGGGAAAGTAAGCCTGTCTAGCAGCTTCAAAGTAGTCAATGTTGGTAAATTTTTCTTTGATTCATTTTTTTCTGTTTTCCCTGAATGGGTGGAAACAATAAAAGGCAATGACATCTTCAATATGCAAGACTCTGTAGATGACTTCCGAAATAAAAGCAGACAATAATCTCCAATATGTCAATAGATAGTAGCTTC
Organism: Pinus taeda; assembly: GCA_000404065.3. Classification (NCBI taxonomy): domain Eukaryota; kingdom Viridiplantae; phylum Streptophyta; class Pinopsida; order Pinales; family Pinaceae; genus Pinus; species Pinus taeda. The sequence continues at coordinate 103,383 of APFE031138852.1, read as the reverse complement.
ATCCGAGTGTGTACTTGACACATACCACCTTTTTCAGTTCAAAACAGACTGCAGCATGCTAAATGCCTTCCAGCCTCACTTCATGACACATTGATATGAGCGATGTTATAAACATGTGTTTGTTACGAAGGAAAAGTCTGTTTAAACGCTTCTCTAGTTGCATGAAAGAACCGTCACAAGTATCTATGAACTTGAAAGGACAATAAATGAATTTTAATTGCTGATGACAGATCTGAGAGAAGAGCAGCATGGATCAAGTTGTCCGTTTATTATAGGGGACTCCCAGCAACACTCCTAAATTGCCAGGATGTACATGCTTTCATAGTTGAAATTTCTTTTCAAAAGTGATAACTGTACGGTGCCCCGATATCTGGGAAAGCACTCTATGTTTGATTTATCTCATTTCTTTGTAAAACAATGACCTTGCAGGCACTACAATATGCAACCAAATATGATATATCTAAGGACTAAATATCATATCTTCCAAATTTTAAAGATGAACTAAAAATGTCAATAGTAATCTTTGTATAAATACGGAATTAACAATAAGAATCACCTTCAGGGCTTACAAGAAAAGCTTAATGCATTCAGTCCATATCTATTGCATTTCTACCACTGAACAGTCTCTGAATTTGTAATTTGCTTGTACATAACTTAACTGAACCACGAATTATGGGCACATCTACTGCCAAATCTCAGTTTTCATTGTACAGGTAGACTTGTAAATTGGTTCCCAAAAAGGGGACATTAGCCTTTGACAGATACTTGCATGCATTCCTTTTACACAACGTTCATGTGCATAGATCCTGAGCATGATCTCTGATGATTTCAAATCTCTCGAATGCCTGCCCCAGCACATATGCATACACGGCATATGTAACTTCATGATGGAAATAAGCATGACACCAATGCAATATTAATCGCAAATATGCATACACGGCATATGTAACTTCATGATGGAAATAAGCAAGACACCAATGCAATATTACTTGCACTATTTGCTTCCTTTCGAAAGATGCCAAAAGAACAATATAAGTTCCAAGATGAAAACTAGCGTTCTTTCAATTTTTGGACACATGACTTTGTGAAAGATAGACTAATCCAAATTTTGACAAGTCCAGGGTTAATAGAAAATAGAGACAAAGTTCTCTCGGACACATGAGCTACAAACGGGATCGTACTGATTCTTATTCCCTGCAAATAAGTATTGCTGTATTTCCCAGTTGAAAAGAGATGTTTAGTGATAACCGTTACCAGTACAGGATAGAAAATTGGCTGTGCAGCACAAGGCAGTTTTCTAGAAGTGATCCATGTCATCCGACGCCTACATTTAGAATTTCTTGTTTGGAAGTAATATTAAAACTTAATCTCTACATGTATAAAGAATATATCTCTTTCAGTCAACAGCGTAATTATGTCACTTATACTCCATATATCACTGAGTATCTTTTTCTATACAAATTCAAATGCCAGTAAAAGCAGTGACCATGAAAATTTCCGAAGGCGGAGATTACAAACCTTGAGAGGAAGAAAAGCTTGAGCATGACGGACGCTGGTTTTCCATGGCAGATAATTCCAGATTTGATTCCGTGAAGGAATGACATAACGATTCATCAGTCAGAACATGAGCAAATCCTGATCCACTAGCTTCAGTAGAAACTAAGACTGCCTTCCCGGTATCTTTTGAATTATCTACAATCGAATCAATTTTTGAGCTCCCAGTCAAGACAGTGCTACTGCTTGAATCGTTCCCAGAACCATTCCCGTGTTGAAGAATTATCATGTCATCTGATGCAGAGTTTGCATAAAAATCTGTATTCTGCCAATCCTGTCTCTGAGCCCATGAACTGGTTTTGATGTGACTCTCTTCAACTGCCAGACTGCCTGTTGGAAACTTGTTTGAGCTGAAGTCAACAGAACTCTTAACTTCCCCGCAAATACCTAATCTAACAATTCCGTTGCCGTGCTCGTTGGCCCTTAAAACTTTACTTTCCATGATGATTCCCAAGGCATTATGACGCTAACCAGAATACGTCTTTCAGTCTGTATCGGTTGCGAAGTATCTAAGAAGATTAAGACTCACGATCATTCCCTTCGTTCCCAATGAGACGAAAAGGGCTGTCACAGAACTGCAAAGCAGCATTATCATAGTAACCAATGGTTTAGCGATAATAAATGGTCACAACTCAAACAGAAATTAGAAAAAAAGGGTGCCACCTATTAAATATTAAAATAACCCTTAATCACGATGCCTATTATGAATGCAACATGCCAGAGGAGTTTCTATTCGGGTTTATCGGGCTTTCCAGCCGAGGCACTAGAAGCGATTTTCCCTTTGGAGATCCATCCGACGGTCTCTTGTCTCGTGCGCCGTTTGACCAGCCCAACCAAATTGTAAAAGAGAGTTCGTCTACCAGTCAACTGAACAGCGACTCGCCCGGAAGCGTATGCTGCTTCACATTTCCTTTTTGTTGACGTGTCCCTAAATTGGATTGTGAAGTAAACCTAAATCGTTTATTTCGGAAGGTTTTAAAACAAGTCACGGCTAACAAGAATGAAAATAAAACGAAAAAATCAATAAGCACCTTTAATTTAAAATTCCAATACACTGCACGAAACTCTTAGACGCAAGAAAGACAATAAGCTTTTCGATATTCACATAATGAAGCACATAATTGGATTTTCAAGTGGAGTAAGACCTGGAAGCTCACAATTTCCATTCGTAGGTTGTAATAAAACAAAAGAGAGGTTCTGGATACGGGAATCCAACAACGGAGCTTAAATTGCAGAGGAAATCCAGATTCTAACCCTGTGAAGGATAGTTACTGTTGGCCTTAGCAGGGGAAAGAATCTAAAATCCAGAAATTAAACCGCTGACTTTTAACTTTCTGGAGAAAGCAAAAGTATACCGGCAAGAAGATGAGGATTGCAACAAACATGCCACAGCACTTCTTGACCATATTTAAATTCCAACTGAATTATTTACAATATTTCAAAAATCCAACTATCTAACTCAATTCTTCAGATTGAATCCCACGGAACAAAGGCCAAACTTCAACTTGGATGTGACAAGACAAAACAGAGCTATAGAGATAAGGAAACTAGGTTCATTGAACGCTGAGTTACATGAAAAAGCGAGCGGATATTTGGAACATCGCAGGTTAGAAATCATAAAATGCGCAATACTTCTTAAAAATTCACAGAACAAAAAGAACTCGGGAAAGCCAAATCCAACTATTCTCCATCCAATAGGCCTTTAAAACTCGAATCTTCGGCACTTAGGTCATCAGAAACGGCAATGACTTGCAGTCTTAGATAGTAAACAACCAAACAAGAATTTGCCGGTTAACCTCTTGAAACGTGTAAAGTCAATAGAGGCTCTAAAATATAAATAACTTCCAATTTAAGTTACTAAATGGAAACAGCGAACTTGACTACACGCAAAAAACTCACCTACCCGCAATCAACTCGGAAATTTTAAAAGTCGGCCTCCAATCTCCAGCGAAGATTGAATTAAGGCAAGCGGTATGGTCGGCGGCAGAGAAGTAAATTGGCTAAACGTCAATCCAGCTTCCGACTATCGAATATCATAAAAATATTCGAAGAGCACTGCGTTCCGAATGCACATTCCTGGTACTGAAGAAATTCATTAAAGAATCGATGATGCCGCCATTACTGGACAAGGCGGAGTGAATTAAGGTTTCCCTCCGCGTCTGTGCCTACAAGCGGCTACAAACTATTATTCTATATTAGATTAAGATTAGATTACTTCCACAACCCCTGCATAATGCGTACAATTATCAAACTTCCAATCCGTCAATCAATTAAAAAGAGCAGGGTGCTGACCTTGGATTGCGGGGGGTCCAGCTCTACTAACTTGTTGGAGAAGAGTAGAATCCTGCTGCCATGTCAGCATCCACGTGGCCTTTCAGACGTGTCTCGCTTCACACCCTGACATCTTTTTAATTTATTCGGTTTATGCCACCCTGTTGCTGAACTGGGCGATCTTCAGAATTTTGAGCTTATCGTGGGTTTTCTCGTTTGCTTTTATGAAATGTAAAATTTCACCCCAAAGTAGGAGTTTGATTTCAACGATATTTGTTGAACTCGCACGGAATATATTGATTCCCAGGCATCCGAAGAGTTTTAGGAACGGAATATATTGATTCCGAGGCATCCGAAGAGTTTTAGGAATTATGAAAGAATATTTTAACCATATCAAGTATTACTACCATTTGTATTTTATGTTGCAAAGGAAACGCCCTAAGGTATAGAGTGGTAAAGAATAGGGACATGTATAGAGTGGAGAAGAATAGCATAGAGTGGGGAATAATAGGGACATGTGAATGGACATTGTTGAAAGCAAGGGTGGATGATAATGAGTTACAATCGCAATAGTTAGTTATGTGTATTCTGGAAATGGATATTTTATAAATAATAATTGTTTGTGAAAGAATAGCGACATGTGAATGGACATTGTTGAAAGAAAGGGTGGATGATAATGAGTTAGAGTTGAAAGTATTAGTTCTGTGTATTTTGAATATGGATATTTTGTAAATAATAGTAGTGTGTGGAAAAATAGCAACATGTGAATGGACATTGTTGAAAGCTAGGGTGGATGATAATGAGTTATACCTGAAATGATTAGTTATGTGTATTCGAATATGGCTATTTGGTAAATAATAGTAATGTCATGTAGAGGTTATCCATTATCCATGTAGTTGTTTTTGTTTATGTGAACATGTTTTTGTACATTATTTTAAAGGTTTTTTTTTTTCCATATCCTACCTATTTATGGTGTTATTAGAAAATACTATTATATTGTAATGGAAGAGGTGAAAGAAATGATACAGCATTGTGAACAAAATCATGGTTGTCGTTCCATATTTGAAAATGCATGAAAAATTGTTGGAGCCATCATGATAATAATAAAAATTGCAGCATGATTTTGAAAAAAAATAGCTAAATTTTTTGAAAAAGTGTGAAGCTTCGGTATTTTGGGTAACTAGGCATTCATGATGGATGCTAAATCCATTTCCGCCATCCAAAAACAATTTAAACACTCACACAGTCAAATTTCGGAATTTGTCGTCCAGACAAAATTGTGACCTCTTTCGATAAGACTGGAAAAAAATGGTCTACCTTTGTGTGGGAAACATGATTGAACATCAAAGTTTCAAACGAATGCGTACATGCATAGAGGATTATTATGGAAGATTCCTTCTTCATGGAATCATAATATAAGCCATGAGGATATTAAATGTCCGTAAAAAAGCTTAGAATTCTGAAGCAACACACCTATGCCTTACAACATATGTAGAAACCAATGATGCATAATTGATCAAATTCACAAATGGTGTTTCCAGTAATTGTAAAATTGCAATTGAGCCATCGACTCTCCGAAGGGGTATCTTAGGAAAAATAATGGAACTCTATAGTATTGCATATATCTCAATGTCTAAACAATTAGGTTCTCACGGATAACTAAAGATTTTGTCCTCACATGTGGGAAAGAAAGTGCGTAGGAGATCAAGTTCCTCCTCTTTAAATTTGAAAATTGCAACAAGATGTATATGCTCTTCTAATCCAACAAAGACAATGTTCCTCCTCTTTAAATTTGAAAATTGCAACGAGACGTATATGCTCTTCTAATCCAAAAAAGACAGTGTACTCCCCACCTAGGCACACTCCATTGGGGTGGGCTTTGAATATCTAGTCGAAAGGCTGACAAATCTCTAGTTGTCTTCCAACATATATAACAATCAGCTTTCTGAGGTGACTTGATTCTGGTATGATTTCAACAATTGTTTTTTTGATAAGTGACTGAAGGCGTGGGATGCATGACTTAATTACAGTTTCAAGATGCTTCCATTTCAAGTCATTTTGGAAAACAACCTTGTTGATAGTGTGTAATATGTTGCAATTGATTATATCTCATAGTTCAACAATATGTCCAACTGGAACAAGATGTAGAGTGTTTTTTATTCTTCTGCCATAAGCTCTTTGGAAAGATGTCTCATGGTGGAAAAGAGAACCCATTTACCCACTTCTTCACCATCCTCTTCACTGGTAATCTTTGTATGTCAAATAATTCTTCCAAAATCTCACAGATATTTCCAACACTTTTGTCATGTTTTAGATCAATTGCACCTTGGTCTATTCTTTTTTCACTCGTATATTTTCTTCTTATACTCAACTTGATTATAGGAAATGGTGTTCATGCATCTATAGAGATACTTTGTAGAGAATCAGACACAAGCCCTGCATGATTGTTTTGCAAAGCAATGCTAACATGTTCATTTTGCTGACTAATTTCTTTTTTCCATAACTTACTCATTGGATGGAATGGATTAGAACATTAATCAAGTCTTTTTAGAGATTATCCTTCTCACTCATCTACAAGGAGAAAAAGTGTGTGGAAAATCTCCTATCTAAGGATGGACGTTGTGGATTATTGGGTATGATTAATTACTCTGCTTTTGATAATGAAACATTTCAAAGATCAGAAGTATAAAAATCTAAAGGATCTTCGTAGACAATTTCTATAAACTACTGTTTGATATTGTTGATACTTAAAAAGATTATTTTCTCTTTTTGTGAAGAAAACTTTTAGATATTTTAAATAGGATCAACCAAGGTAAGATAGATTAGGAAGATCGATAAAGATGGAAAGGTAGATCTTTTCAATTTATATATTATTTATATGTAATGATGAAATAAGATATAATTTTGAGGGGCATAATAAAGGGATCAAAGATGTATGGGGATGACATAAAAAAATATTTAATATGTAACTAATTTTTTATAATGAAAATATGTGGGTTTTCTCGTATTGAAAAAAAAGATGCACTCAACAGCTCTAAAACCTATGAATCAGCAATGTAGTTCACAAATCAACCCTATAAATTCAATAAACAACACATTCCACTAATGGGGTGTTGGATTCTAGGTGTGGTTTCAACAAAACATATCTATCAGTAGTCATATAGGCCACATTTATCTCTCGGCTTGTGTTCTTGTGGAGACTACTGGTAATATTGAGTGAAGAGGATTAAGAATCACTGGAAAGAAAAAAAATTGAAATGATGAGTGCATGTGACCTAATTTAGTGACCCTAGAATCTTCTTTCTTGTCATCCCCTGGAAGATATTTTCTTAGAAATGTATTTATCAAAACATCCAATTTATGATGAAGTTTGAATATGAATGGTTGCAACTTCATCATTTCTCTTAATCCTCCACGAAAGCTGGCTTGAACTCATGCACAAATTTGTTTTGGTCAATATCTCCAGAGATAAATTGATCCATTGATCCAATTGTTGTTTCTGAAATGTAACAACCAATCTTTTCCCATGATATCTCATGTAACACATCTGAAGCAATTTTTGGACTATTTAGAAAAAGCTCGACTAGCCTTGGATGTTGTGAAATATCAAACGATATTTTTCCAGTGGAAGGATGTCTTGGAACCCCTGATTAAATTGCCACAATATGAAAATCACTATCATGTGTATTTCTGTCTTCAATGGTAAGGAAAATTCCTTCAAAAGTAGTCTCAGTCGCATTGTAGAATGCATCCACATGAACCTTATCATGTCATGCCTTTAAAGCCTTGATCTATCTCCAGTCTAAAATACAATTGATATTCCAAGGACAAAAATTCCAATGCATTTACCATAGAATATTAACTTTGGTTCCTTGTGTTCCAAACTTTTATTTGAATTTATTTAAGGATTTTTCCTTTCTTGAATCATGGAGTCTCTCTCCATGTCCTTTTGGATGCCCATTCACGATAATATCAATTGACTCATCTTGAGGTGAACCAAACTCGCCATAGGAGATAACCTAAAGATTTGTTGCATTTGATCCATTAATTACTGTCTCTTGGGTACAATGAAGTTATTTTCCAGTAATTTCATGTTAACTGCTGCCTAATAGCCCTGTACGTTTTCTTTAAAGTAAAAGAAAAAATGAAGCCCCATCGATGACAAAAGGTCGACAACAGTCTTTTGTAACATAGTGTGAAATGTTGCTAGATGATGCTTAACAATATCAATGCCAACCAGTGTCCCAGACCTCCTCAAGATTTCAGCGAGCATACAGATTTCAACACCCGTGCCATCAAATCTAGGAAGTGCCCTATCTGTGATTTCATCAGGTCCCATGAATAACCTGACAAGAAATTATTGCATTACAATTTTGACATCCCAGTATTAGAGTACATAACTTGTAAAGAAATGATGGTGTATGCATTTGCATTTTCCATTAAATTGTCCAATTACAAGCTATAATATCTAGGCACACGATAAATTGGTCTATTCTAACTTGTAGCCACACAGGAAAGTGAACTATTCTAAATTCTAGCTTCGTGGAAAAGTGAACTATTCTAGCTTGTAAAGAAGAGATGATGTCGCATGTGTTTGCATTTTCCATTAAATTGTCCAATTACAAGCTACTATATCTAACCACCTGGGAAAATGAACTTGCGAATATATAATAGATTATACTAATTCAAAGAGAAAAGCCAGTGATCTTATGGATACATACTTGATTAACTAGATGCACTTCACTCTCAAAAATCCCCGCTTCTGAGAAGAAGGCCCCTCATGGTTTTTCTTTTCGAGTCAATCATGTATAAACCGAATAGAGACACGACTGTAAATTGTTCAGAGGCACGAAAGAGAACATTGAACATCTAGGTATTATGTCTGATGAGAGAGGAAGAAGGAAACCCGTTAGAAATTTACGCGGAAGAATAAAATGAAAGACGACAAAGCTCACCCAAACCAAGAATGGAGAATAAAAAATGAGCCCTAAACAACTTTCAAATAACGAACATGTCATTTCCCAATTTGCTTTATTTCTTTTGAACTCCTGTAACTAGACACAAGTTGATTTGAAGTTCCCATCATCCCAAGCTCGACCTGGTAATCTCATAAGCAAGGAAGCAGGCGACATTGGCAGGAACACTTCTGGCCATGGCTTTGACAAAGCCTTTTAGACAAGCCTTTAATCCCTTCTAAAGCAGCAATTTTCTTGACGACATTAATTTTACCAACATACTTTGGATGGTGAAATTCATCAATCTGAATGACACTCTTCAACTCTTCAAAGCATCAATTGGATATACAAGTGTCCAGCTAGAAGCGCCAAAAACCCCACTAGAAACAAGCAGGGTACCCATGCCCAATTGAGATGCATCATGTTGTCGTGCCATGAACAGCTTCAAAGCCTTATACACGCCATATGCAATGCCATTTACAGATACATCCCTTAATAAAGTAGGATAAAGCCCTTAAACAATTCTCTGGCTCCTTCGGATCTTAAGACATGCTTAGCTACATCAACTAGGCCATTGTGTTTAATAGAAGTTGTCACTCTTGTTATCCCTAAAGTTGCAATTGAAGCAGTAGCCAAAGCACTCTAAGCTTGCAATCTACATCTTAGAAGCTTAGTTGGGCAAGTCAAGAAAGATAAGCAATCCTTGCCCCTTCTCCACACACCACCTGCTGCCCTACAATGGCAAACCAGACTCAACCCTAAATAGGGCTTCCATCTGACCTCTTGCACTAAACACAACTGCATTGCAAGCTGCCACAGTGGACAAAGGGGCTCCCATTCCTTTGTACATCCCTGTGAGGCCTTCTTTAGCAATGGTCTACTTGACAACATCCATTGCACCGACATAGCGAAGATGTTGGCCAGGAAGAAGCAATGGTTGACTCTGGGGCTTCACCTCAATTGTGTCAAAGGGATGCCCAGATATCAGTTGTATTGTTCCCCCAACAGTGCTAGATAGATCCTTTGCTACATCGATTGCTATATATACCTGCTCCTTAGTATTATTTTCGAATGCAGATAAGACAGTACTTCTTTGGACATTTGGAAAAATAGACCACTCTGCCTTTGTCATTTCTTTTACAATGATGGAAATTCGTATTCACAGTGTTCCGTGATGTTGCCTTCATTTTATTCCCCTATGCTGGAATATTGTGATGTTGCCTTCATTTTATTCTCCTATGCTGGAATATACTATCCACCCTCATCTGCATTTTTCTGACAAAATTCTTGGTATTCTTAACCTTGAAAACATCAGGAGTTGGGGTAATATTTAACCCCTCGTTGCTTAAATTCAGTGGCGCAGGTCGTTTAGGCTATGCGTTCGAAATCGATGCACCGTACTCCAAAAAGCCATTGGTTGCTTCCTTATTGCGATCCTCATCAACTAACATCATCTTCGTTACCCACATTCATTAATTCCAAAACCCCAAATTCTACCCCAATTTCTTCCTGCTCCTCTTTGACCTTGCGTTTCCGCCCTCTCTTCTCCACACCATCATCAATGCCCTCATGTAACACAGTCTGGGGCTTCCTGCCTCGCTTCTTACCCTAGCCTCTGGTGCTCGCAGTGGCCTTGGACTCTTGTTACTACTGCATTTGATGTTTCTCACATTCCGACATTGATACATTAGTGGGTTTAAGCACTGCGATTCCACAGGCCACAGCGCAGGGCTTCAAGGCCCCGCTTTCTGCCTTGGCATCTGGAGCTCCCAGTGGCCTTGGGTTGCTGCTGCAACAATTTTCTCGCAATCCCCAGTCCTGGGCATGCCCCGCTTCCTACCCTGGCTTCTGATGCTCACAGTGGCCTTAGACTGTTGTTGCTGCTGAAATTGATGTCTTTGGCATTTCGACATTGGTGGTTTGAAGCTCTGCAACACCATAGCCCTAGGCCTGCTCCCATTGACCTTAGGCCGCTGGCGTCACATTGCTTTGAGCTCCTTCCGCTGCAATTCTCTCATTGTGAGCATTCTAGTGTCGTCATTGTTCATCGCCATAACCTCCATGAAGAATTCAAACGGACCCTACCAGGAACTCCTGTGTAAAAAGCGCACAGATGTGGAGCGGAGAGCATTGTTCATTGCCATAAACTCCACTAAGAATTCAAATGGACTCTACTTGGAACTCCCGCGTAAAAGGCGCACAGATGTGGAGCGGAGAGCATTGTTCATTGCCATAAACTCCACTAAGAATTCAAATGGACTCTACCTGTAACTCCTCCATAAAAAGCGCACAGATGTCGAGCGAACTTTTTTTTAGGGGTATTTTAATGTTTTAAAACATTTTTTTATTAAATTAGATGGTTGATTTTTGTTCAATCGTCTAACAAAAGATATAATGGCTACGATTAAGACAGAAGGGCATTTGGGGGAGTTCATTTCAGAGGTAAACGCCTTACGGCGGAACGAGAAAAAAATGAACAAGATGTGCATTTTAATTTTTTTTTAAGTTATTTATTTTAACTCTTCTATACTTTATAGTCTGAAACTTAGATTGACTCATTTGTTCGAACTTTGTCTTCTAGTAGCTTATTTGTGGAACCAATTTGCAAGTCATTGCCCTAAGCTGCAAAGGTTTTTAATCCAAATCAACAACGAAACACGTAACACTTTTCAGTGTTTGAGTGCATTCACGCAAAGAAGAGTAAAAGTTTGGAACAAAATTTGTTGGATGAATCAATTTGTGCAATACAATGTTCAATTCAAGGGGGCAATTGGTTGAACAATACTTCTCATGTGGACCCCATAGTCTTGGAGGAGACTGATCACTCCTCAAATTGGATTGTGGAGACTCGGAGAGTCATCCAACATATTTTCTAGGGGACAACTTTATTTGGATGGGCTTGGGGTTCCATAATTGCCGGAAGTGCATGAATCAAGTATTGGACCTTCTGAGATAACCCCCTCAAGGGAGAAGTACAACATATACAAAAGTTGGTCCTCACCAGAGGACATTCCTAAGGATGCAGCCTGTGTTGATGATCTTGATGAATCATGAGTCATGACCCATGACATAGTATGTCCTTACTAGTTTATAGTTTGATGTTTTTTTGGACTTTGGAGACCATTTCAAACATTATTGTTAATGTATTTTATGTTCATAGTTTATAGTTTATGTATCTCGATGTAATTTTGCCTATTTACACCAGTACATGCAATATAAGTCAATAAACCTGCATATGCGGTGTCTAATTGTTTGTATTTACATTGATAAATATCTTTCATGGGTCAAGTCCCCTGACATAGTATGTCTTTATTACTTTGTAGTTTGAAGCGTTTTTGGACATTGGAGACCATTTCAAGCATTATTGTTGATGTATTTTATGTTTATAGTTTGTAGTTTATGTATCTCATTGTAGTTTCTCCTATTTGCACCATTACATGTGAACAGTGATGTAATTCAGTAAACTTACATATGTGTTGTCTAATTGTTTGTATTTACATTGATAAATGTTTTATGCATTATTTATTTAGCTAAGTAGTTCACTAGGTCAAAGGCCAAGTTTGAGCCAAGCCTTTTGCCAAGTCAAAGACCAAGTTCTAGCCGAGTAATAATCTTTGACCTCACCATGTCTGACTCTCATAACTATGGCATCCAATAGATATTGTAGTACAACCAACTAGCATATTCAACATCGACAACATATTTTCCATATATATTGGTGAACCTGAAAACAAATTTGATATACCAAGAACACAACTCCAAAATGCATAAGAGTTAAACAACAATATCGAGTGATCTTTCTTGTTTTTATATAAGATTTCATCAACTTTGTCAAGCTTGTTGCTCAATGTTTAACGCCTAAGACTAGGAGCCATTTTGCACTGGTAGGTTACTTCAGTTAGGTTGAATTAGCAATCCATCTAGGAAATTTTGGCTTCACATTGCAATATCAGGTTAGGATTAGCTACATTAAAAATGAACTGACATTCCCCAAACTTTAATGTAGGTCACAACCTACTTTAACCACATTTCTATAATTTATTTTACTTCTTCTGTACAGAGAAAAACACAATTGACATTATCTAGCAATAATGGGTAGTACAAAATTAGCCTTAATTCAACAAAGCACGCCTAAAAGTTGGAGGAGAGTTCCCCCTGCGTAGTTGAATACTTCATACCATATGGAATAGATCATGCTTTTTTTAATCATGATGGTTGCAAGTTCGAAGGGCTCCACAACAAAAAAATCTTGCACTTAAGCTTAATAAACAATGAATTTTTTGACTTACTGAAATGAGAACTAAAATGGAAAACAAATCAGCAAAGAGATGGTTTAATCTACAGTGAAATTTTTACTTATTGAAATGAGTGCTAAAAATGGAAAACCAATTAGCAAGAGGAGATTTGAAGAACTCAAAAGAGATGGAAGGTAGACCAAAGGATTATGATGAAAGGTTGCATGAGGAAACGATCCAACAAAGGCTGACACAAGGCAAATACAAGGGACGATGATGGCAAATGGCCTGGCTGGTCTTTAAAGTTAAATCATGAAATAAGGTTGCAACAAACACAACAAATTCATATATTAGTGTAAACCTATCTTAACTTAGGATCTATTAAGTACCAAGAGGAATCAAATCTTTTGAGATGTAAATTTTTGGATCATAAGATGGATCTTGGTATAGATGAAGAAAAGGGTCGCAATATTTCTATGTAAATATCATAGTTGCAGTATTTCTATTTATGTGTAAATCTGGGTCTCTCTTTTATCTCTTTATATAGCCATTTAATATTAGATGTACATATCAAATCGCTTATATATAGAGAGAGAGAGAGGGGGAGAGAGATTTTTATTTCTGTTTGTATATACATTTGGCTAAGTCTTTACTATTATTTGTTATAAATATTATATCTTTTTTGAAGCCAACATGTAAGCATTGCTCACATGACAAATGTGACAACATCTCTATCATACTGGACTGTAGATGCACCTCGCTACTGTTGGTGCAGCAAAAAATTAAAAGCTTGTGCACAAGGCATGAATAAGTGGAGTTGGGAAAACATATCCAGGAAGACATCTCGGAGGTTGGGCAAAGAAACCAGTATACTAAACCTCAACAAGCACATAACCTAGGACTTGGCGATTTTAATCTCACAACGTATCTGACCCTGGAGTAAATATATTGAAATCCTTGTTGATGCAATCTCTAAAGATATTGAACCCTTAAGGTTCCTTAATTTGGCTTCCTCCAACAATTTTCTCAATTTATAAGTTCCAACACAAGGAGTTTGACTTGCATAGAACAATGCTTTGTTCAAGAAACTTCCAAAATCACTTTCCCCTAACAGGGTTGCTTTAAAACATGGACAATAGAGATTCATCAACGTCCCAAGTATAAGAATTAGAAGTATCAGAAAAATTCTACAGTTATTTGATAACCTCAGCACCAAGGCCAATTAGGGAGAATAACACTTGCAAACTAGAGGGCATAAGATAGAGAAATGTAAACACTACCACACAATTATAGAGTTCGTGAGAGAGGTCAGCCAATCATGCAGAGAACGAGGCAGCCCCAGGTAGGCCTCAAAGAGATGTACCAGATGGAGCAATTAATGATAGCAAAGGTAGGACAGGTGGCAGTGCAAACAACAATCCACAAGGGGCAGCCACATCACCTATAACAACAAGACATGTGAAGGCACAATAATTATAACATCACATCTCCTTCTTAGATATGAGAATGCAAAGGAAAGTTGATTGGGTGAGGAGGTGGGTGTAGGGAAGACTATTGATTGACATGATAATAGAAATGTTGATTTTGATGCAGATGAATAACGAAGTTGCTCTTACAGGGGAGGGGTTTCACAACAAGCAGCCCACGAGGGAATGTAGACCATGCCCCAGTCCATTGAACTTGTCATAGAAGATACAAGTATTATGACACAATACATTTTGGCCAAGTTGGGGATCAACTGTTCTCTGGGGATGAGTCGCCAAGTTGTGGATTCAATGGAGATGGAAAGCTGGAACCTGGGAAAGCCAACACCACACCAGTGACTCCTTCCTCCAGGATTGAATCTGGTTACAGACTTTTATTTTCTGATACCTGTTAGTTAGCAATATTTAGTAAAATCTGAGCTTAAGTAATCAAGTTCATCTTAGTACTTTTTTCTTGGAGAAGCCTAGCTGATAAACGCACCAATAGCGAAATTTAATAGATAAATCTGGTAGAAGCTGATGATCTGAAAGTCACACCTGTTTTTTGGTTTCCCCTTATCTGTCTTTTGAACCACTGCAAACACGGATATGGCCCGGGAATATTTTATTTCTGAACTGCAAAACTAGGATCCAAGATCTAAACTAAAGCCCCATAATTTTGTGACTGAAAATCAACGCTAAGTGCTTTCTTTTGTATATTAATAAAATCCTTGTTTGTTGACTAAAGAAATAGTTGTAAAATAACCCCTGATTATTTTTCTAAGGACAAACAGGTGTGGCATTTAAACTCCACCAGGAACTAAATTTTTGCAACAATTTTCTCACTTTTCATGTGCAATCATGACATAACACATACGAAAACTAAGTGCCATTAGTAACATTGCAGACGAACAACATACTCAACTTTTCAGCACACACCCCGACAAAGCAAAATAATGCAATAGATCCATGTGCCATTCACACAAGTCCAAAATATTACCATGTAGAGCAGTTTTGCCATGCTCCATCAAGAAACTTACATACCATACGACATAACCATACATAGAAATATTACAAGAGACAAGGAAATATAAGCAATATAGTTCTAACGTCAAATCTATCCAATGCTGACAAGCAGTTTGTTGAGGAAAACTCTCCCCTGCTCTGTCTAGATTTACAGATCTATGTTAACAAAAGAAAGAATGCCTACAAATCAAATTAAATTAAGCCGATGGATCAGAAAGACTACCATAAAGACAACAGAAATTCTGATAAGATTTTAAAAAATTAAGGTAATTCTTGCCTCGTTTTTAAGAAAATATTCCATACAACATTACAAAAGCTTGACAATCGATTTGTTTCCAAAGCCCACGAATGCAGTTGAATTTTTCTCTGCCTGTTCCCACTCCAAACAATTACTACAAAAGATCTGTGCCACCGAAACAAATACCTTTTAGAAAATCACCAGGAGAGAGAAAAGCATGTAAATCAAGCTGCAAGCATATGCCACCAAGCCTTGTTGTTCATCGCCGTGAGATGCCAAGACAATCAATAAACTGTTGCAAGCTCCTGTGCACTAAAACACGGTCAATGCCGCCATTACAAACATGACAAGTCCTTGAGGTGGGATAAAAAGTGCAGATGCCGAGAAAATCACCATTGGTAGCATATAGTAGCCCACCAAGCTTAGACATCTGTACAGGTCCAAGTTACCATTTCTCTCTGCCAACATATCGAACACAAAATAGAGGAATAGGGAAGCAACTGTCATCCAACCCAAAATTACTCTTAAGTGAAGCTTTCCTGCTAGAAGATGGCAAAGCCCAAATGCTATGCAGAACAAAAAAGGGCCTGATAGGTCAGCGTTCTCATGTAGATTGGGATTCACTCTGAAGGGATTCAAAAGGTTTAAGGTTTTCCTTGTTAGGGTATTGATCCCCAATTCAAATGGACTCTACTTGGAACTCCTGCGTAAAAAGCGCACAAATGTGGAGCGGAGAGCATTGTTCATTGCCATAAATTCCACTAAGAATTCAAATGGTCTCTACCTGTAACTCCTCTGTAAAAAGCGCACAGATGTGAGTTTTTTTAAACGACTGATTTTTGTTCAATCGTCTAACAAAAGATCTAACGGCTACGATTAGGACATCTACAGAAAGGCATTTGGGGGATTTCATTTCAGAGGGAAACGCCTTACTACATAAAAATGAGTGGAAAGCTGTTGAGATCAAGAAAGCAAGTAACAATTCCATCAAACCACCTTCCAGGGCAGCCAAAGCTTCTTACAGTGTGGAGACGGTGTCCATCATTGCTAGCACCTTGGTTGTGAATTTATAACCCTCACAATTTAGCGAAAACTCAATTAAACTTTCAATCATCAGAACCTAACTAGGTAGAAATTCAACATTTTTTTTTGAAATGTGAAGTTGTTGCTATCAGAAGTCAAAATCCAACAAACGTAGAAGTGAAGTTCAATGCCTCATGATGCTTTCAGAGTAAAGAACTCATCCATCATTATGATAAAGATGCGCTTGGAGCTTCTATTGAGTACCAAATCGGTATCATGCATTTCTTTCAGCACTTTATATCATTAAACCCATAATTCTGCATGTGTTTTAGCCAGACAGCCATCTTGTCAAGGAGCGGTTGATGAATAAAAATTAATTAAAAATCATCTCTTTTTTTTGTCTACATATTTAGGCATAGGGCTGTAACTTAACATGCAGTGAATTAATGAAAACCATAAAGTTTATTTCACCAGATTTAGGTGACCCACAAAGATAGATTTTAATTTAGTCAATGACCAAACAAATCCATTTATAAAAGTTGCACTTAAACATAAGTTGTGGGTAATTGTAATGCAAACTGAGTACTTGTGCCCTAAAATGTATAACAATAGAAAATATTTTTATTTTAATGTTGAGGGGAAATAGCAGTATTGTGATTTGATTGAGTATTTTTATTTTAATATTGCGGTGAATAGTAAAGTCTTACTTAGAACAGTCTTCCAAAAATACTGATTAGATCCTGAATCTTGCCAATATCAAATATATAACAATAAAAATTATTAAATATATAAAAATTATTCCCCTGAAATGTTTCCAATTTCAATGAACTTGGTACACTCTGCTATAACATCTATGAATGTACCACAAAATGCTTACACTTAAATTCCAATTCCAATGACCTCTACACACTTTGCTATAATATTTAATACAACAAAGAATGCTCAACACTTGTAAGAAAATGAATTCATACAAATCCAACTGTATGTTAAGCATTTAGTTATTATATGTTATGCGGACTGTTCAGCTTCAATGGTTGTGGCTACTGATAGGATTTATATGCCATTTTGGGAATCATATACCTTGATTTTGGAAGTAAGCTAATGATTGAAATTTGTATTATGTGGATGTCCCTTTTGATAGCATTTTTGGAGGTCATTTTTTGGAATTATATTCTTTGATTGTTGAATTCAACTACTGTTTTGGGTAGTTTGATGTAGCACCATGTTGCATGAGCTAATTATAAGTTGGATATGAAAATAGTCATATTAAAGTATGGTATTAAATGTTGTGTTAAGTTGTTTATAAGTACTTTAATTTGAAAATAATTTCTCCGCAGCATAGCATTAAATGCTGAGTGAGATGGCCTATAAGGCATTGTATCTTAATTTTGTTTTAGATTAAACAACTTATAATTCACTGCATTTAATGTTGCATTACAGGGTGGTTATTGATCATCTCAGAGCGGATGCACTGGTGGCTTCACTTTTGAATGTGAGTTATGTAAATATTCTCTATCCTGAAGAAGCTTTTTCAAGCTTTCACTTTTGGTAAACAAATAAATATCACTTCATATCTAATTTGAGCCACTCACAAAATATGCCATTGTGATCCTACTTATACTGCCAGACTATTATATGCCCTGACACGCATTACAAACACTTTTATTACAACAGTGATATTTTAAGACCGATCTGAAATTTGGAGCGTTCTTTCTACTTGAGACAAAATCAATCATGTCCTCACTTCACCCTTCGAGCACAAAGCTATGAAATCCATCCGATGCTAGCGAGGAGTTTGTTGAGGAAAACTCTCCGCTGCTCTGTCTAGAATTACAGATCTATGTTAACAAAAGAAAGAATGTCTACAAATCAAATTAAATTAAGCCTATGGATCAGAAAGACTACCATAAAGACAACAAAAATTCTGTTAAGATTTTAAAAAATTAAGGTAATTCTTGCCTCGTTTTCAAGAAAATATTCCATACAACATTACAAAAGCTTGACAATGGATTTGTTTCCAAAGCCCACGAATGTAGTTGAATTTTTCTCCGCCTGTTCCCACTCCAAACAATTACTACAAAAAATCTGTGCCACCGAAACAAATACCTTTCAGAAAATCACCAGGAGAAAGAAAAACATGTTAATCAAGCTGCAAGCATAAGCCACCAAGCCTCGTTGTTCATCGTTGTGAGATGCCAAGACAATCAATAAACTACTACAAGCTCTTGTGCACCAAAGCACGGTCAATGCCGCCATGACAAACATGACAAGTCCTTGAGGTGGAATAAAAAGCGCAGATGCCGAGAAAATCACCATCGGCAGCATATAGTAGCCCACCAAGCTCAGACATCTGTACAGATCCAAGTTACCATTTCTCCCTGCCAACATATTGAACACAAAATAGAGGAAGAGGGAAGCGACTGTCATCCATCCAACCCAAAATTACGCCGAAGTGAAGCTTTCCTGCTAGAAGCTGGCAAAGCCCAAATGCTATGCAGAACAAAAAAGGGCCTGATAGGTATCAACATTCTCATGTAGATTGGATTCACTCTGAAGGGATTCAAAAGGTTTAAGGTCTTCTTTGTTATGAGATGGGTATTGATCCCCCATTCAAACGGACTCTACCTGGAACTCCTGCGTAAAAAGCGCACAGATGTGGAGCTGAGAGTATTGTTCCTTGCCATAAACTCCACTAAGAATTCAAATAAACTTTACCTGTAACTCCTCCGTTAAAAGCGCACAGATGTCTAGCGGAATTTTTTTAAGGGTATTTTAATGTTTTAAAATATTTTTTTATTAAATTAGACGGCTGATTTTTGTTCAATTGTTTAACAAAAGATCTAACGGCTATGATTAGAACAGAAGGGCTTTTGGGGGAGTTCATTTCAGAAGGAAACGCCTTACGGCATAATAAACATAGAGTTTGTATTAATTTGTACATTATATTACCACAATAAATGAATGTTATAAGATATTCAATTTTCTGTTATAAAGATCGATATATTTTAAATCTCAATTCATTAATGATTGTTTTTTATATTTAAGTTCGTTATAAATTTGAAATGCGAAAAAGGTAGGTTTTTTATTTATTTATTTTTTTAAATTTGGTTGAAAGTCGTGAATATAAGGCTAGTTTAATAAGTATAGGTAATTGAGTCAAGAGGTTTATTATATAACTTAATGTAATTATGTTATATACCTAGAGGGATAATATGGAGTACAAAGGGAGGTACCTAAGGTAATAATGTAATAATGGGATGGGCCATAGTAATAAATAAGGTGGTTAACCCATATCATGTAAGGGACCACAAGTAGTTAGTAATAATGTGTAATGAGCCCATGGTATTAGTTCGATGGTATGAGGGAACCATGGTAATGACCCATGGTATTGTATGTAATGAAGGCCTATATAGAGGCTAGAAACTCCACATGGAGAGATGTCAAGGAATAAGGTCAAGGAATTGTCAAGGATTATTGTATGTACAGGCATATGACTTGTGGAGTGTTCTCCTTCCTTAAGGAGTGAATGTATGGTGTTGCCCTACCTTAAGGGTTTTGATATCAATAAAGAAGCATTTCTATCTATTTTGATCTTGTTATTATTAGGTATATTTGTTATTTCTCATATATTCTGAGTTAGATCTATAACAAGTGGTATCAAAGCTATAACACGTGGTATCTGAGCTATAACAAATTATGTTTACACTTAAAGTGGAATTGACATTTATTTTTTTAAATAAAAACAAAACATTTTTTAAATATATGAGTAATGTGGTCATAATAAAAAACAATGCTCAAAGTGGAGTTGACACTTGTCTCTCTTAAAATAAAAATAAAATATTCTCTATATATAAGCAATATGGCTATGATAAAAAACAAAAAGTGAATATGCTATACATATTTAGTTAGTTGTCCATATGATTTAATATAGGAAAAAAAACTATGATATTGAATTCTTATATTTTTCAAAAATATTTCAACACTATATTTAAATAAAATATTTGAAGATCTATCTTACCTATTTATGTGGATATCAACTTCATATATATTTACTTATATAAAAGAAAATGTTGAAACAAAATATTTAATGTTGTATATAATAAAATATTCAATATGAGTTATCATAAAATATTTAATACTAAAAAATATATCAATAATAAAAATCATAATATATCACTAATAAAAAAATCGTTCTAATGTGCACTAAAATATCTAAATGTACATATTATGTAAAATATTTAAATATTAACTATGTATATATTAATATTGTTTTAAAAAAATAATACATATATCATATAAAACTATTGAAAAAAATAAGTTTTATGGTTAAAACTTTTGAACTAGAGTGTATTTTTTAAATATATGTATTTTTTTTCCAAACCCAACAAAGATTTTTTTAGATTAAGAGTATAATCTATATACTCTATGGCATTCAATAATACAATTTAAACAATAAAAAATTACACACTATATTTTTGAATTCTAAAAAATATTTAAACTTACAAAAATTTAATTCCTCTCCAGTCATATTAAATTTGTGCTTAAGTTATAAGCTGACATTTTTTCCTTGGTGGTCAATATGGTGGGTAGTGTTGATTGATCATTTACCATATTAAACTATCTAAAACCTAACTGGCATTAAACTATTCAAACCTTGACTGGCAATGAAGCGTCTCCTTCTGTTAAAAAATTCATAAAAATTTATAAAGAATCTGAAGGTAATTTTTCTTTTAAGGTCAACTGTTACTATTATCCGGAGCCTAGCGTCATTCTCCAACCTACTCTGCTCTCGGGATAGGCATCTCGGGACAGGCACCGTGAAAAGGAGTGCACCCCACTTGCAACATGCCCATTGATCACGTTCCTTTCCCATCTAAATAATCCAATCGAGATGCAAGAAAACTGGCGATACACGCCCATTCAAGTTCCTTTCATATTTAAATATTTGAATACACATGCAAGAAACCCAACGAGACAATTCTTTGGCCCAAGAAAGAGTCCGTTATCTTTTGGGGGTGGAACTCACAACATCTCAGTGCTGAACTGCTCCTGGTAAGGCTATTTATTGTTTCAATTTCCCAATATTTCTAGAATCTGCAATTTAGTTAAGCATGCAAACGAGTTATGGATGTTCATTGATAACTACCTTCACAAAAAAACATTTAGTTAAATTTACTTGTTTCTGTATTATTATATAGATCTATGAACTAAGTTCATTCATATGTTTATTTCATAGGTACCAGATCTTGCCGAGCCATAGCAATGGCAGAAAAGAAAAGGGTAGTCGAATTAGCTTTGCAAATGGACGAATCGGGCCGGCCTTCGGGAAGTGAAAAGCATGACAGTCCATCTGTAAATGATCATTTGCGTTCATTCTTTTCTCTGCCAGCGAAGAGACCGTATCGACAGTTGGGGAACGACGAGGCAGATGGTCAACAGCCAAGAACAACCGGCGGCTTGAAAACCATGCCTTTCATAATAGGTGAAATCTATAACTGCATTTAATCTCAAATCACCTGTGATGAATACCCAGCCAGAACTAAATGGGTAGGGTTATAATATGATCCTTGAATTTTCTTCGTTGACCTACAGGTACCGAGACCTGCGAGAGGCTCGCAGTGGTGGGGGTGCAAGCGAACATGATGGTATACCTGATTACAAAATATAACATGAAGAAAGTGGCAGCTGCCAGTGTGCTAAATGCCTGGTTTGGAACAATGGGCCTTGCAACCATGCCCGGCGCCTTTCTGGCAGACTCCTACGTTGGCCGATTTGGAATGTTAAGCATCGGTTGTTTTTTATATCTTCTGGTCTGTATCTTATCGATCAGCCTTCAATTGCAACAACGTTTTTTCTTAATCGACCAGATCAAGAGAAATATTGCCTGTGTTTTTATCATAATTCGATTTGCAGGGAATCTTTATTCTGACGCTCACGGCTGTAATCCCGGGACTCTTGCCGTCTTCCTGCAGCGCCACGGACAAGAAGTTGAACAAATGCGAGAGTGCATCTGCGGGGCAATTAGTTCTTCTGGTTTTCTTTTTCACAGTCATGGCGGGGGGTTCTGCCGGGACAAAGCCGTCTGCCATGGCCTTCGGGGCGGATCAGTTCGATCAGGGTGGAGAGAGGGAGAAAAGATGGTTGCAGAGCTACTTCAACTGGTATTACTTCGCAAGCCATGTGGCTGTTATAATTTCCCTCACTGTCGTCGTGTACATTCAAAGCTATGTTAGCTGGGGTTTAGGGTTCAGCCTCTGTACTGCTTGCATGCTCATGTCCTCCATCTTCTTGCTTATGGGCGTGCCAAATTACCGGTATGAAGTTCCACAGGGCAGCGCTCTCGCAGGGTTCGCGCAGGTTATCGTGGCCTCGGTCAAGAAGCGCAATTTACCCATGCCCCCTGAGTCTTTGCATCTTCACCAAGGTGAACAATCCGGCTGTGATGAGCCTTGCCTTACAAACCAGTTCAGGTACATGTACTATTCCATTTTTACTACTACCTAATACTACATATTCACAATGGTAGCTCTTTTATTCTATCTGGATCTTTTTTTATATAAAATTAAATTGAAAAAAATAGATTAATGTTTAAACTTACCAATATAGATATCCAGATGTTTCTCAAACTTCACCTAACAGTATTTTCTAGTATCGCCCTGTTCATCCAAATTAAGTGGATAAATCTATAATCACCACCATTTATTTTTCTTCATTATTTTCAAATAAAAATAAAATATAGAAAGAAGGAATTGAAATTTTATATGTGATTTAAAATTAATTATTTCCAACGACTCCCACTATTTATAAATAATTTTATCAATTTTATATAGGAAAATCATCCCAAAAATCTATTTCCCACCCAAAGTATTTACTCCGACCAGCATTCATTGACCATAAGCCAAATTGAACCGAAGAATAATTGTGACAGACTTTTGTCCTTCACTAAATCCGATCCTAACAATAAGTCAAAATCCAGCTAATACGCCAAATTGAACCGAAGAATAATTGTGACAGACTTTTGTCCTTCACTGAATCCGATCTCAAAATCCAGCTAATACAAGTAAAAGGTTTGAAATTTCAAAGGTTAGTTCAGTTGGTCAAAAATTGTGTCATCATAGGAGGTTACAGGGTCAAATCCACCCAAAGCTCTTGGGGTCAGGTCTTGCAATAGGCCGAGGGTCTATTTAGCCTAGCTATCGCCCAGATTTTTCTATAAACATAGCAACCACTCAGAATGCTCGTAAATTAAAAAGTTTGATTTCTTAAAATATCTTTGTAAATATAATAACACCGTTTTATAAAAAAAGTGCATATTGCAAATAAAAGTTTTCAGGTTTTGAAAAGATCTTTGTAAACATACTAACAAGTTAATTTAGTTGAAAGATGATCCTTCTTTCTCTATTCTGTTCAATTCAGTGGAAAAGTAATTTAATTCAATTTTTAAATTAAATAAAAGGCATTGTTAATACATTTAAGATTGGGTCTTTTTAAATTTAAATAAGGGATTTTTTTTAAAGCTATTTTGGTTTAAAAATTAAATAAATTCAATATATTAAAATAAATTTCTAAAATATTAAAATTAATTAAATTTTATAACTCAAATTGTAAATTTCTACTCCATTTTATACCAAATTAATATAACATAAAAGATTTAAACTATAATTACCAAATTCAGCTATAATGGCCAGAAAAGTTTAAAAATTCGGGATGTTGACAAAATTAGGCCAGAAAAGTTTGAAAATTCGGGACGTTGACAAAATTAACCTAACAGAGAAGATTTAAACTACAATTACGAAATTCCGCCGTAATAGCAGGAAAAGTTTGAAAATTCGGGATGTTCGATTGGGTTCGCCTAGTAAGCCTTTGATTTTCGTAGGATTTAATCAGGCCGAAGGCAACTGAAGAGGTGGGGTTGTAACACAAGAAAATACAGTTCACATTCTTGATAAGGGCTATTAAGGAGCATTGTTCAGCGGTTTCCAGAAAGAACTATTGATTTTTAAAGGAGTTATTTATAATGAGATTTTTTTGGAGATTTCGGTGATAGAATTTGGCCGGAAGAACTTGAGGTTAAATCTTGATTTGTTGCAGTTAAAATGGTTTTTTAATTGCATATTTGGAATCAGCACCCTGAAAATCCCTGGGACGCTTTGATTGTGCAGAAACTAGCTATCAAACTTGGGATTCCAATAAATTGCGATCGGATTTTGACCGGAAAAACTCACCTGAAAAGCTTCCAAAAATTCGCATTATAGATAACTGCATTTTTTAAAACCTGTCTGAATCCATAAATGCCTACTGATACTGGTTATTATTAACCTGTCTGGATCCATGAGATACCTACTGTTTCTAGTTATTATTAATAATAATGATAATATATTAATAATGATGGTAGTGCAGGTTGATTTTAATTATTTAGCAGTTTTTTTTAATGAAATCTATATAGTAATCTATGTATGCTTCTTTTATATGAACAAAATATATATTTATAGTTTAGAAGAACATATAAGAAAAATTTCTTATATTTGGTTATTTTAAATGTAAAATTATATATTTTATTTAATATATAAATTTATTTAATTATTAATAATGAAAATATTTTTTAGAAAAAAAATTGAAATTTTATATTATAATGGTTAATTAAAAATTTTAAAAGATATGCTCTCTACTTTTTTATTTATCTAAATAAATTCAAATTCAGTAAATTTAAATTTGAATTTGGTGATTATAATTTAAGTGAGTTTTTGGACTTTTCAAGTGCCAAAAATCTTTAGGAAAAAATTGAGGTGAAATCTTAATTTGTGTTATTTAAACTAGTTTTTTATTGTATATATATATATATATATATATATATATATATATATAGATTCAGCACCCTGAAAACCCCTAGTGCACTTCAATTGTGCACCAGATTACACACATCAAACTTGTGATTTTAATAATTTGTGTTATTTTAACTGGTCTTTTTTACTGTATATGTGGATTTAGCACCCTAAAAAACCCCTAGAGCAATTTGATTGTGCAAGGATTACCTATCAAACTTGTGATTTCAATATGTTCATGCTAGATTTCAGAAAAATTAAACCAGAAAAACTTCCAAAAATCACAATAAAAAAAATTCTCATTTAAAGTATTCCTATTTGCATTAATTATTATATGATAAACTAATGAACTCTCCTCCTGCCCTATCAAACTATGAAAGTAGCGGGCTTCTCTCCGTTCCTACTCAACAACGACACGCAGTAGGCTATATCACAACATTTAGGTTAGAACTAAAATAAAACACTTTGTGTGATTCTCTGGTCTCTTCTGGTAAGTAAGAAATCCACATTACAGTACATAATTGCCAAATCGAGGATTCTCATTCTGGTTCTACAAGGTCTTATATTAAATAAGTACACAGTATTATAGAAAGAAGGGTATATATCTTATAAATATTGGTCCAGAAAAGCCTTTAAACCACTGAATTTCTATTCAACCATAATCGATACACATGCATAAGTAGAGTTTGCCTCTCTAAGAATTGATATGTAAATTTGCAAAATTATGACTGCATCACTTGATTTCTTCTCTGCAACTGTATCTGGAATTGGCGCCTCTCCAGTATGCTGTATTCGTCATTGATTGATATATTCATGGATCGAGTCACTAGAATGAGGATTCAAGAGCCTCTCTCTATAGATGTAGATTGATGGACCGACTAGGATGAGGATCCAACAGCTTTTCTATTTCATATGGAGGTTATTTGTCTTGTACATTGACATCTCAAAAAGGAATGCATTGCTTTACATTGGGATGAATCTAGTTTTAAATGTCTGATTCCATACTCGTTTTCAGTCTTAGTCTTCTGCTATTAATTGCATTGTTTGAAGGGTCATTCCACGTCAATCAGCGCATCTGTTTATATACTGTTTAACAAGCGATGTATATTGTATTAGGCTTCACTCACACTTTTAAGACCAGGAACCCTAATTTTAAAAATTGTTATGACCACCAGGTTCTTGAACAAAGCTGCCATAATGAATCCGGGCCCCAACCGAGTGGACGGCTCCTCACCGATTAGCAGCTGGAGTGTCTGTTCTGTTGAAAATATTGAGGGGCTCAAATCCGTCATCAGAACACTTCCCATATTTGCCTGCGGAATTGCCAATCAAATCACAAACGCACAGTATCACACGTTCTCCGTTTTGCAGGCCCTAAGCATGGACCGGCGGATAGGCTCCAAGGGTTTCGAAATACCCGCGGGATCATTCTCGGTTTTCTCTCTGCTTGTTCTCATCGTATGGCTGCCATTTTACGACAGGGTTGTCGTGCGGTATGCCAGGCGGAGAACAAGGAATAACAGGGGTATCACCGTGTTTCAAAGACTGGGGATCGGATTCGCCATTTCATCGTCATCTATGTTGGCAGCCGGTTTAGTAGAAGTGAAGAGACGGAGAGCCGCCCAAAGTCACGGTCTAACTGACCAGCCATTAGCCGTTGTTCCCATCTCTGCGCTGTGGTTGCTTCCCCAGTTTTGCATCCACGGACTGGCAGGAGCATTTTACTCAGTGGGTTACGTGGAGTTCTTTTACAGTCAATTCCCGGCCACGATGCGCAGCACGGCGATAGCGATGTCTTTGTGCATGACTGCGTTGGGTAATTATTTAAACGCCGTGCTTGTCAATATAATCCACAATACGACCGGCCGCGACGGGCAACCGGACTGGCTCGACGACAATCCGAACCGTGGTCATCTAGAATATTTCTACTGGCTTTTGTCGGGGCTCGAGGCCCTCAACTTGGTATATTTTATAATCTGTACTGGTACCTATAAACATCAAGATCCGTTCACTGCCTTCGAAAATAAACCTGACGCTTCGACTGGTTGTCACGAGATTGAATTCGAATGTGTGCAAGAATAGGAAGGGAAACATGGCCTTCACCAGAGTGGGGTCACTTCATTTTTCACTGATACATGTTCCGTTTCAAATCTCATTTTTCCGGATTTGAATGTCTTTGCAAAATGGAAAATTCAGAGGTGCGTCAGAGTCCAGTTGTTTCAACATGAGAATGAGATGAGATGACACTCCATTGATAGGTGGTTAATGTCTGAATCGTGCTCAGTGGACATTTTAGTTTCCAAAGAATCGTCCTATGTGTTGTGGGGTTCTAATTTTGCATTGCTGCCCAAACAATGTGTAGCCACATCTGAATATATATAAGTTTTTGCATATAATCTGGATATCAACGTGTGACCCCCCAGAAACTTTTGGTTATCCTTCACAATCTGTAAACGAAACACGCATTGAATAAATTTCAAACATCTGTTCAAGGCCTAAGGTCTCCCCAAGGATCCCCTCATCCTTCACAATCTGTAAACGAATAACGAATTGAATAAATTTCAAACACCTGTTCAAGGCCGAAGGTCTCCCCAAGGAGCCCCTCATCGCCAATAGCGGCTAAATATAATTAGGGTTTAATAAATAAATAAATATGAATGTGTGATTGATAATTTATTAATTTATACATCATATGCTTTAAATTTCAATTAATTAATAATTGTTTTTTATATTGAAGTGTGTTAAATGAAATGTGAAAAAGGTACGTCAGATTTTTTTTTTTTTTTTTTCAATTTGGTTCAAAGTTATGAATACACAGCTAGCTAAATATGTAATTGAGCCAAAAGTTTTATTAAAGACAGATTTGTCTTTAGTAAGATTTTTTGGACTTTCCCGAATTTGGAATCTAGTGGAAAAATTTGAGTCTAAATCTTGATTTGTGTAAAATTCTAGGGCATTTCGATTGCATAGGATTACCCATCAAGCTTGTGATTTCAATACAATCCAATGTAATTATGTTTATGCTCAAAGTGGGGTTGACACTTGTCTCTCTTAAAATAAAAATAAGATATTCTTTAAATATATAAGTAATGTGGCTATAATAAAAAACAATGCTCAAAGTGGAGTTGACACTTGTCCCTCTTAAAATAAAAATAAAATACTCTCTAAATCAATTTGGCTATAAAAAAAAAAAAATGAATCTGGTATACATATTTAGTTAGTTGTCCATATGACTTAATATACAAAAAAAAATGTGATTAAGATATTACATTCTTATACTTTTCAAAAATATTTCAACACTAGATTTAAATAAAATGTTTGAAGATCCATGCTACCTAATTTATGTGGATATCAACTTCATATATATTTATTTATATAGGAAAAATGTTAAAACAAAATATTTAATGTTGTATATAATAAAATATTCAATATGAGTTATCAATAAAATATTTTAATACTTAAAAATATATTAATAATAAAAAAATCATAATATATCATTAATAAAAAAATCATTCTAAATATTTTAATATCAACTATGTATATATATTATACGTTGTTTGAAAAAAATAATGCATAACATATAAAGCTATTGAAAAAAATAAGCTTTTACCGTGAGAACCTTTGAACTAGTTGGTCATCTTTTAGGTATATGTTTTAAGCTTTTACCGTGAGAACCTTTGAACTAGTTGGTCATCTTTTAGGTATATGTTTTTTTGTCCAAATCCAACAAAGATATTTTGGATTACGAATATATGTTATATACTCTATAGCATTCAACAATACAATTTAAACAATGAAAAATTGCACATTTTATTTTGCACTCTCAAAAATGTTTGTGCGTGAATAAATTTGATCCATCTCCACTCATGTTAGATTTGTACTTAAAATAGATCTTAGATTATAAGATGGCAGCCTTTCATGATGTGGTGGTTAGCATGGTAGGTCAAATTGAAACAGGCAAAAATTTTGCATACTAGTGTTGGTTGATGTGATTCATAGTGTTGGTAAGGTCTATGACTATAGATCAACTTCAAAGGTTCCAAGCAATATCACAAATAAAAATCACCCAAAAATGTGTCATTTGAAGCCTTAAAAAGGCTTTAGAATGTTTCAAATCCCAATTTTCCAAATTGGGATGTGTTGTAAGTGTTTTGTATATAGATCGTATTTTTACATCATATGTTGGATGCTTATGATTGTAACCCCTCAAAAGCTATACCAAATTCTTGTTGACTATTTATGTCTCCCCATATTTCTATGGATGGAATGTTGTAGATTTCTTCTCCTTAATGTCATTTGCCCAAAACCCAGTCCAAAATGAATTGAAAAATCTGGTATTCTTGTTTGGGATGATGCTCCTTAGTATCATGAAGTGCACCGAAACCTATTAAAAGAACATGTTTGCTATTTCTTGTCCCTTTATGGTATTTTTGCAAAGGCATAATATTTCACATCTTGATGAACTTATTAGCTACCACAAATAAATAGTCATGTCCCCTCTTAGTCATTGATAGAGCTCCAACATAATCCATGGAAATGATTTCCCAAGGTCTAGTGGGTAGTGAGAAGTGATGGTATAGAGCTTGCTTCTTTTTACTAGACTTGTTGGTATAGAAAAGTACATCTTATAACATATTGTGTTATATCTTCCTGCATTCTGGGTTATTGCATGTACCTCTGTAAGTTGACAATTGTCTTCCCAAAAATAAAATATCTTACAACATTGGAGATGTGATCCTCTATGATAAGATGTCTTCATTCACCTTTAGGAGCATAGAGTTTGTTGACCTTGTAGAGTAACCCATTCTGGAAATGATAATCATCCTTGTTTCCATATTCTTCTATATGAATTCGGCCCCACATCTCTCAAAACACCTCCTAGAAGTACTCATATTCTATGTATGCCTTTTTGTATAATCACAAGTCAAATCATCCATGTCCATCAAAGTTCCCAAAGATATAATATTGTATGTGGGTGCCCATGAAAGCATGTCTACTAAATTATGTGTGTTTTATGTCTTATACTTGATAACTAGATGAAACTACTATGAGAACGCCATCCACTTGTAATGTATGTTTTGTTGTAGCTTAATCTAGAACTACAAATATTGTAGTTGTTGGTGATCATTGTGCATGATGGCCTCCTTGGCCATCACTAGATAACACTTTCACTTGTTGACACCATGAATAAGGGCATAGAGTTCCTTGTTTGATCCAGACTTAAACAGGAACACAATAAAATACAGATATAACCATATACGCAAAGATGCAGCGGAAATAGTGCTTCATTTCATTAATGGAAAATACCGAAATATGCTTACAACCAAAAATGGAAATAAACTAGCCAAGGCGATGGTAGCTTATCTCTGAGAAGAGATGTGGCGGCTACATGCCTCTGAACTGTTCCGAACTGTGTTACAATGAGGCTCGAAGGCCTATTTATTGTTGAGAAACAATGGAAAACCCTTCACATTTCAAAACCTAACCCTAGAAGATGAAATGCCAAATTGTGGGCCCCGTTTTGGGTAAATTGGTACATCAATTTCCTGGGGTCATAACTTTGGCATACGATCTTCGTTTGACGCGTATGATAGCTCGTTAGAAAGATCTATTCTGAAAAAACGTCGTTTAGGGCCTCAAAACGGCTCCAGAAGTTCAGGACCCGAAAAAACTGCTAAAAATAGTAAATTGTGCTACAATTATGAAAAATGAAAAAGCTGAAAGAGACAATTGTGGGGGTCCAAATGGGATAGGTGGGTGGCCACCAACATCCACCTAGATCATTGTTATAGGTATATTAGTTTCTATGAACCTTGCACCTTCAAAATGGTAACAAAACAATAATTATATTACACATCAAGGAAGAAACATTTTTATATAGTGAATAAATTCTATTAGTCCATACCTTATTATCCTAAGACTAAGCATCATTATTACATGTAGGAGACAAAGAGTACAATATATAATAAAATGGTATGATAAAAGGATTTAGCCTACATAAAAATGTAATATATAAATGTAATCACTCAATATCTAGGGATTAATTAGGGGTCTTAGGTTTAACATGGTGCTCATATAGAGCTTAACATGCCCTCCCCGCCCCCCTTCAAACAAGTGTTGTACTTAACACTTGAATATTTGTGGGTGATTTTGCATGAACAACTCATCTTCCCATGTCACTTCTTCCA
Organism: Pinus taeda; assembly: GCA_000404065.3. Taxonomy (NCBI): domain Eukaryota; kingdom Viridiplantae; phylum Streptophyta; class Pinopsida; order Pinales; family Pinaceae; genus Pinus; species Pinus taeda. Next base: position 71,608 of record APFE031138852.1, on the reverse strand, counting down.
CTGGTAAGTTCTTCCATTCGATGAGGTACTTAGTAATTTCTTAATTTATCATCTTCTTAATACTTGTTTCTAGGATTGTTTTTGTACCTTCTTAGTTTATCTATAGTAAAATAGTTTGGTCTGGGATCTTGTCTCCTATTACCATATTTAAGCAAGAATGATGAAAGGTTGAATGTACACATGAGATAGAAGAAACTCCAATTTGTAATCCATAGTTCCAATCCTCTACGACACCTTATAGGGGTCATAATATCTTGGTGGTAATTTATCTTCATTCTTTTATTTCTTGAGTGATATATATTTATATATTTGTAGTCTCACAAATACCCAATCACCCACTTTAAATTCTATTTCACTCACATTGATTTAATTATTGTTTTATGTTATTTTGTGCTACAACTAAATTGTCTTTCAATATCTTAAGAACATCTTGTTGATATTGTATGTGGTCCTCTATTGCTTGACTATTTACAATCCCTTTCAATGATGATTAATCCTTTTCAATTTGATGAATAGAAAATGTTATCCATAAAATATCATGATATCTAAAAACAATTATTCATATATCTTAAGAAAGGGAATATTAATAGTTTTTTAAATGAAAATAAAAATTCTCATACACCACTCTATTTGCATGGAGAAATATTATTTTCCCATATTTAAAGAAAACTTTACCAAGTAAGGAAGAAAAATTCGAAGTGTAGGTCTCCATAAATGTGTGAAATTTGATATTTCAAAATTTGTTCATATATCTTATGAAATAGAATATTAATAAAATGCTATATCTTTATCCTTATTTAAATTATTAACATTAAATTATTTATTTATTTTAATTTCTATCTAATCTAATGGAAAACATGTTAAAACAATATTAACAATAAACATATAATCAAATTATTATGAACCTACTTTGTAGTATAAAAATTCCATTATACTACTACCACTCTACATCATTCATCATATAGTGTTTTAGTTTTGAAAACGTATCGTCTCTCTTACCATCCATCACATTCAACCATATTGGATGAACTTGAATCTTGGTACCATTTGCAATATGATCCTCGATTTATCTACGAGAAACTGACAGTAGTGGGGTGCAAGCGAACATGATGGTATACCTGATTACGAAATATAACATGAAGAAAGCGGCAGTTACCATTATGCTGAATGCCTGGTCTGGCTCCTACATCGACCGATTTGGAATTACAACTTAGGCTGCTTTTCATATGTGCTGGTCTGTATCTTATCGATCACCCTTCAATTAAAAACTCAATCGGCAGGCAATGTTTATTTTGACGCTCACGGCTATAATTTTGCCACCTTCCTGCAATGCCACTGAGAAGAAGTTGAACTAATGCGAGAGCGCGCCTGCGAGGCAATTCGCTCTTCTGGTTTTGTTTTTCACATTCATGTCGGGCGGTTCTGCCAGGACAATGCTGACTGTCATGATCTTAGGGGAAAATCAGTTCACTCAGGGTGGAGAGAGAGAGAAAAGATGCTTGCAGAGCTACTTAAACTGGTATTACTTCGCAGGCCGTGTGGCTATTATAATTGCCCTCTCTGTTGTGTATATTCAAAGCGATGTTGGCTGGGGTTTCGGCTTCAGCCTCTGTACTGCTTCCATGCTCATGTCCTCCATCTTCTTCCTTCTCGGCCCGCCAAATTACCGGTATGAAGTTCCACAGAGCAGCGCTCTCACAGGGTTCGCGCAAGTTATCCTGGCCTCAGTCAATAAATTGCGGCCTCAGTCAATAAGTGCAATCTACCGCTGCCTCCTAAACCTTTGCATTTCACCACGGTGAACAATCCAACTGTGCTAAGCCCTGCCTTACTAACTAGTTCACCTACATGTATTATTCCATTTTTATTACTCTCTGATACTTGATATTCACAATCATAGCTGCTTTTTCCCTGTGGATCTACTATATATGTAATTAAATAAAAAAATGATTAGTGTTTAAACATAATTAACATTTAATTATTCCGGTCCTGAAACATTTGGCTGTTAAATGAGTGATAGCTTTATTATTATGTCTTGGGTTTAATTCCAGGCAAGTTACATGGTTAAGTGAGCCATAAGTGATCTTTTGGCTGGATTGATTATGAATAACATAAATAAAATTAAAAAAGAAAAAGAAAAAATATGGTTTTGATTTATTTTTTTCTAAAGTTTATATTTATAATAAATTTGTATAATAATGTGGATGAATATGTTTTTAGTGTAAATATGTTTAAATTAACTATTCTTTTTTAAATTACAATAATAATTGTTATTACTCAGACTGTTCCCAAAAATTGTAAGAAAGGGAATACGACCAAAGTAATCACAGACCAATAGTTTAGATATAGAATCTAGCCAACCTATATCTAGAGAAGGCTCTCTCTTTATGATTTAACTTTGTTTTTAACAGGTATTAGGCTAGTTATGAAGTTCAGGGGTTTTGTTTGATTTTTGGATGGTGAGATTCAATAGAACTGAGGTGTAAATCTGAGAAGTTCAGTCCACTGGGCAAATGGAGTCAATGAAGAGGGCTTTCTAGATTTGGTTTCTTAACAAAGGATGGTTTCACAGAACAAGGTAGTCAAACAGGGAACAAACAAAATTTGTATTGGATGGAATGGGCTTAAATTGGTTGAAGTGCAGTTAAGAATCCTTCAGCATATTTAAGGAGGGTAAGATGGTGATTACTATTAAGGAGCAGTTAAGAATTCCTTAACAAATAATCAATATGGTAGAATTAGGAAACAGGAGCAATTAAGAGTTACATTGTTTATTCTAATCTTGAAGAAAACACAGAGAATGATAATGAATGAAACACGGAGTGCAGTTAAGCATGTTCTGAATTAATCTTTATCAGTATCATTTAGATTGTGACACACAGGTGATATAATGAAAACTAAAAAATTACAAAATAAAAGATAAAGGGGACTTATTGGTCCACTAGTTGATTCAAGAATTATGTGACAAGTCTTCTGCTTCAATTCCATATTCAGTGAATCCAACAACAGTTGATTCCAAAAGCTTTTTTATTCCAAAATTTCAGTATTATAGTAAAGTCTAAGAATGCCTCACCAACCCCAAATACTTCATTAAGGGGGGTATTTATACAAATATCTCACAAAATATCTCAAAAAATATCTCTCAGAGATAATATCTAGTGAGGATTCATCGTTTTTTACAAAAGATAGAGACGAATAGTCTCGATAACAGGGAAAACATAACTCATGCTGTGTTGGCTGCTCCATCCTGTCGGATGTGCTGGAGGTAGACTTTGTGAGTCAGTCTACAACTGTCTTCCACTAATACTCTGCGTTGTCTACTCCCTCTCGATCGGATATTTTATCCAACTGACCCTCATTCATTTTTGCTCTCCGCATTATGGTAGATGACCCAAAATTTCATTTTACCAAAGATACCAAAGACACCAAAGATAAGTTCATAAGATTCCTAACGTATCTTCCCACCACTTCTCTTCTGGTAATTTATGTCTTTGAAGCTTTCTCAAAGTTTCATCAGTCTCTGTATATCTAAAGTAATTAGGTGGGATGGTGAACAGATACTTCTTCATGCTCAATGTAGAATAAATTTTCTAAGTTGTCGTAGAGGGTTTGGGCAATGGAAGTGCCTTCTCTCCTGAAGTACTTGATGATGCATTAACTTGATCAATAGCATATTTATTCAACTTGTGCGTGTAATCTACATGTCTCATTAGGTGGTCATTACTTCTTAAAGGACTTGGTAAACCTTTTTTATGCAAAACTAAGAACTTCTCTGTGAAAGAGTTGATCTCCACCTGCATGTCCTGGCATCTCCTTTCCAAATTTTGCATTAGAGTTCTCTTGGTTAGAACTCTCTTGATTTCCAGAATGGTGCCTGTCATGTCTGTGATTTCTAGTGCTTACGGTTCTTCGCTTGTCTTGGTGTTCAAAAAATGTATTAGCCAGTTAGCTTGTTCAGGCATCTATCCCAATAAAGCTCTTATCTTTTGAATCTCCACTTGGGCCGCTCCTATCAAGTCAATCTGCTCATAAATGACTTGGATAGATCTCCACATATTACTGAGGGATTGATTAATGTTGGACCACAAAATACCTTTGATTTCTGCCAGAGGTTTGTCCAGAGAGAGATCCTTTTCCAATTCTTTCACTTTATTCTGTAATGTTTTAACTTCCCTTATTTTCTCTGCCACACTTATCTTGGATTTGTCATAACTTTTTTCTACTTTTTCCAATTGTTTATTGACTTGCTTCAATTCTGATACTTGGATTTTTAATTCCTCCATAGCTTTTAACGATTCCTGTGTGGTCATGCTAGTACTGCTACCTGGTGCTGCTGTTGTTGTTGTTGTACCTGTGATTATTTCTGCTATGGTTGCTGGAAAAGTGGGAGGAAATGTTGTTACAAGTGTGGAGGGGGAAGTATTGACTGCCGGGATTACTTCAGGTGGCTGGGAGGTTGACTCTCCCTGTTTTTCTTTTAGAGCTTTCTCCAGTGCCTGCTCTATATCAATTAACCTTTCATTGAGTTTCATGAGCAGGTGCATCATTTCCTCTTCAGATTTCTGCTGTACAACTTCCGCGGTCTGTGGATGCATGGAAGGAGGGAGTTTAAGCTGCTTCCTCAGGACAACGATATCTTCCTCTTTCTTCTTCATTAATGCCTTTATGCCCTTAGCATCTTTGGGACCATGTCCCAATTCAATGATAATCTCCTCCAAAGATTTTATCCTGTTGTCCTTAGCAAGAGAAGAGGCTTTCTCCAAATCTAGCTGAACAAAGGTATTTTCCAAGGAGTTTTGTAATTTATGGGCCAACATTGCTTTATCAGTTAGTGTGGAGTAGACCATCTCTCCAGTCTGTTTATGTAGCTCAATCTGTTCCATGGGATGAATATCCTTGGCTATGACCTCCAGATTTGTCCTGATGTAATCAGCTGCTGATTGTGGTTGCTGCACCTTGGGCTTAAAATAACTCATGATCATTTTTCCCTCCTTAATGTCATAGGCAGACATCAACCTTTGCTAGTATGTGGAGGCCATCTTAAGATACTGGTTATAAATCTGCAACCTTAGTGGGTCATTTCTAGCCTTTATCTTTGTGAACGCCCTTTTGATGTCAGAGGCCTGCTTGCTTTGTGGCCTAGTAGATGAAACTTCCACACCGTGTTGCCTTTCTAGCTCCTGCATGTGTGAGCTAGTTGATGTTTCCACCACTGGGGATGTCTGTTGGCTCGCTAACATTTCCCCTCTTAGACTTTCTGTTGTTTCTTCAAAGATTTCCTCTTCTGACAGAGGATTGAATCTTTACCATTTTTCCCCTGGTTGTTCTGCAGGCCCACTGATCGGTGTGGAGTCTTTCCTATCTCTCTTCTTGCCTCTTTCCTCATTTAGAGGAGTCTGTAATGCAGGAATCTCTGCTGCTTTGGTTTGGACCAGAGGAATTTGCCCCTACTGATCAGTGATTGCTTTCTGCTCTGTGTCTGCCACTTCCTTGCCCTTAGAAGACCCTGTAACTAGTGTGCTGGTTTCTTGTACAGGCTGCTGAGAAGTTCAAGTAGAGGATGTACGAACTCCTATTTGTTGAGGCAGCTTTAAAGATACATGTCCAAAAGAGTCTAGGTCAAGGGTTTTTTCAAGGTCTTTCATAGCTCTTTCCATCTTTTCTTGCTCACTAATTTCTTCTATTAATATACCCTCTACCCACTATCTTGATTAGCAAACTGTTCAATTTCAGGGATCCTATGATGTACACAAACTAATAGCCTATTTCTTACTTTTTTGTCACTTATAAAGTTATTTGGGTCATATGGCACTCACCAAAAACTCTTCTTCAATTTAAGGTGTTCCCCTAATATCTTCTCAGCATCTTCTTATGGATGACAAAAGGGCCTAATTGGTTTTTTATTCTCAGCTGAGCCTTTTTCGTTGCACTACAAAAGTGGGTTAAATCTGCATTGATAAGCTTCCTGAAATATTCCAGTGTAAATAGTCTCATGGGCACATATCTAGGCAATTTGAATGGGAAGAGTTCACATCCATGTATTCTGATTCCTGTGTGATTTTGGTAGAGGTACCAATCACCTATCTTGTACTATCTGGAAAGCTATAAAATTTTCTTTATATCACTAGAGAGCCTAGGAGGAGAAGCTCCTATTAATAGAGTGGAGGCTGGATGTACAAACAAGTCAATGAATTCATAATAGGTATAAGGGGATTCACAGACATTGTGGAATACTGAGGTCCAAAAGATCACAGACCTCAACTCTCCTTTAGAATCCAATTTCCTGATGGGAAATGAAAAGCTGTCTGGCTGATAATATAGCAGAAGGTGGTATATGAATGATGTGTACTTGAAGACTCCTTCTCTGTCTAGATTAATGAATTGGTCATGGATCTTGTTTGCAATAAAAGTGGCATAGTCATACTTGATAGCAGGGGGCTATCCTGGAGTAAACATTGACAATAGAACTAAGATGGTCTCATCAACAAATTCACTAGTCCTAAATCCAAAGATGAAGGATATCATATCAATAATGAGTTTTCCTGCTTCATTGAAACAGGTATGCAGATATGGAGGTGGGCCTTGCGGCTAACAATCTGGTTTCATGAATAATTGAGCAATACAGGTTTTCTCTAAATTGGGTAATTGAGAGCCTTTCTCAAGAAAAAATCCCATGGAAAGAGGAGCCAGAGGCTGAGTGGATTTGAACTGTAACATCTCATTGATGGATTCAACAGTTATGCAAAAGAGGATAGTTTGGAATGCGGTCATAACTGCTCTCTAGGTAGGTTCATAGTTGACACAACATTGGTGAATAATGTCTGGGAAAACATTGACTGAGGGAAGGTAATACCTGGGAAGATTATATTTCCATATTCCATAGATATCATAGTTTCTTAGATAACTATTCCTAATTTGGAAAAATGCCTAGAGGTGGTTCATGTCACCAAATAACTCTTTTATTTGAAAATCTCTATCAGCCAAAGGTAGATAATCCATGTTTTTATGAGGTGCATTGAGGGGCGCGACGTTGAGGGCTACGGGAGCTACCATGTTTGGTTCTTGTGTTTTCAAACTGGAATTCGGGCTTCTGTAGAGAAAATGGGCAAAATAGCAGTTCTGGGTGTATTTGTATGAGAGCAACAAACTAATTTTACTCAAATTTGTCTTTTTTGGGTAAAATTCACAAAAGACAAAAACGAAATTATCAGTTCAGGAAGTGAATTGGATTAAATACCTATTTTTAGAGGTAAACAATGCAATTGTAGGTTGAAATAACTAACGGTATAGTGCATTGTTGTGGTTTCTCTAGCCGAGTGGCAGACTGTACACTCGAGAAACCAATAGGACATAATTTGCATGACAACAGTTCGCAGAGAGAATGAATGAAAATGACATTTTTCCCGACAATTTAACAAAATTTTGGCTTTGACGGGGCTTTTGGCATTTATTGCATGGATGACATCAGCTGGATTAGACGTGTTTTTGTTTAGTGGAGGGGTGGTAACCGGTTTCCCCCACACAACTTTTGGGGTCGAGCGGTTTCAGGCGGGGAGGTAGCGATCACGGCGGGAGCGCGACGTGTGGCAAGGGTACGGGAGCAATACCGCTAGTTTCTTGGGACTTAACATGCGGCCAATGGGGGGCTCACGATATGATCGTGGGCCGTTGGATGAGCGGCCCCAGATCTAACAGTGGGCGCTCAGCGGCATATGGCGGGGGTTTAATGCATGGGCTCAAAATAATAAACAATGTTTTTAATAGTATAGGGCGCCATGTTATTGGTTCGGGGTTTGGTTATAATTAACCTGGATGGTCAATTATCCCATGATTTGTGTGGTGGGAAGGCTATAAAAGGTTTTAAATGAACCATTAATTCTTTCTTTATACGGTGCTATGGTCGTATTTCGACCGGGGAGGGAATATTAATTTTTTTGGGGTTTTCAACATATATTTATATAATACAGGAAAGGAGAATTGATTATATGGGATTTAAATAATAAAGTTAATTTGTTAATATAAAAGAAATGAAACTGAAAGTGCTAAGTTAAACTTAGGCTTTAAAGGGAAAAGGGGTTTTTGTAATATTTGTATAATTTCCTAAGTAAAAGGGGTTTTACTTAGGCTTTTTATGAAATGAGATGAGTGGATTAGTGATATTAACCAAACCTTAATATATTTGGGGGGAATTAGTAAATGATTTGGGGAAAAACATGAAGGGGAGTTAGTAATAAAATCTGCCTCTCCTGAGCTGCATCAAAATGTCTGTCATGCACTTGTGATAGGGATAAAATTAACACCTTTTGGAAACAAAATCAATCACAAGAATGCTTCTGCAACACCATCTACCTACCCAACCTGCTTTGCCTAGCATTTTTCTTCTTCTTTCTTTGGGTGCATTTGAACTGGCAAACCCTCATCATCTTCTTTTTCTTTTCATGGCAATCCTACCTAAATATGTACTTATCACATCCAGGGCTCAGATTTAACTGTTGAGCTCCTTTGCTTCTCTACCTATCTAGTTATCTGCCAAGTTTGAACAGTTTGGATAGATCTTATTCTCTATTTCTAAAACAAGTAAATTTAAACATGAACTAGCCAAGGTTGAGCTATTTGGCCATTCATCAATTGTGGCATAAAGTTTACAAGCTGCACACAATGCTTTATTCACAAAAATGAAATAGTAGTGGCATTTTGGACTTGCACACTTTCCTGGTCTTTTGTTTGAGGTTCATTTCTTTCACTTTTTTGACCATTTTATTCTTTTTGCCCTTTGATTTTTCTTTTAGGGCATACCCTCTTTACATTTTTTTAAAACTTTTGATTTTGACAATATGGAAAACCTTTGCAACCAGACAAAAAGGTATGAACATATTGCAGAGCCCATCAATGCCAATCATGAAATATGACACCTATTGGTATAGGGGCATAATAGTGGCTCCACTTGGGCATGGCTTTCGTTGGTGTAAAGTCAAGAACAATAGGTCAGATGGCCTTCTCGATAATTTTGACTATGCTCTGAAATCTTCTTCTACCGGTTGCTTTATTATACATATGACAATTATATTTGTGAAACTTAGGGCCTTCTCTTTGGGCTTCAACTTCAGCAATTTGTTGTCTAATCTAAATTGAAATATCACTGAGGATATAATATATACATGTTAAGGCAAAAATACATCAAATGGTTGGATCAAATTAGTGCTTCAGCATCCGACCATTAACTGGTCCTTCTTCTGTTTCAGTACCATCCAGGTTCTTCAAAAAGTAAGTATTGTTCCCTTGTAAGGCATGGATAATAAAAGGTCCCTTCCATAGGAAGTCAAACTTCCCATGTTTTCCCTTGTCTTCTCTCCTTGAATCCCATTTTAAAACCTTTTCTCCAATGTAAAAATCTTCTGCCTTAGTTCTCTTATCAAATATCTTCTGGAGCTTTTCTTGTAGCACTTAAGATCTCTGATATACCTCTTCTCTAGTCTACTGCAAGTGAATGGTCTGATTTATTCTTCTTTGAATGTCATTGGGTTTTGCTTGAGCTTCTTGTAGTAACTTCATTATAGGGACTCCCAAAGATGAAGGAAATACAACCTCCATGCCATAAACCAATTCATAGGGCCTGGTTCCAATAGATCTCTTTGTAGTTAATCTATCTGCCGATAGTGCATTTGTGAGTTTCTTGTGCCAGTTTTTCTTGTTTTCTTCCAATAATTTCTTAATAATATTGATCAAGATTTTATTGGAATACTTAGCTAAACCATTACCTTGAGGGTAATAGGCTGTGGAATGGACTAAAATGATATGGTATTTATGACAAAAACTTATCATTTTCTTGGATTTGAAAGCATCAACATTATCAGTTATGATCTTTTAAGGACAGTCAAATCGGGACAACATGTTGGTTTCCAGGAACCCTATAATCACTGTATCATTAGCTTTTCTGGTAGGAATGGGTTCTATCCACTTGGTGAAATAATCTGTGGCAGTGAGGATCCATTTATGTTGGCTAGAAGATGGAGGATGGATTTCGCCAATGAAGTCCAAACCCCATTGTTGGAAAGGCCTTTCAATGGAAATTGGTTTAAGGGGTAAAAGTAAAAGCTTCCTCTTGCCTTAAAAAATTTGACATTTATGGCAAGAAGTGACAAATTTCTTCACATCAGCAAAGAGGGTGGGCCAATAAAATATAGCCCTTAGGACTTTATCTGCAGTTGATTTCCAATAAAGATGTCCACCACAATCCCTTGCATGAAATTATTTGAGAACTTTTTTAGCTTCATCTTTTATTAAGCAGTTCAATAGAATACCTTCATGATTTTTCCAAAATAAGGCATTATTTAAAGTACAGAATTTTGAAGCTTTCATTTTTAAAAGCCTTTTCTTTGTTTTGGATAACCCTGAAGAATCTTGTAGGTTTAATAATACATGAATTATATCAGCATACCAAGGTGATTGTAAGAAGGCCTTATTGATTTGTGGAGTTTCCATCTCGTGTTCATTATCCAGTTCATTGATATCAAGGGCTTGAAAGTTTGTTTCAGTCATGAGTTTAGCTAATCCCTGTCCTTTTATAATCTTTGTGGGTTTTATTTCAATATCATACTCAAAAATATTAGCTATCCATTTGCCTCATTTGCCTTCAATTCCCTCCTGAGTGAGGATCTCTTTGACAACAACATTTGGTACATAAGCTATTACATGGGAATACAATATGTAAACTCTGAAGTCTTTAATAGCTTTCACAAGTGCATAAGCATATTTTTCCATAATTTGGTATTTTAGAGGTGCATCTCTAAGTGTTTTACTGAAAAAGGCTATGGGTTTTTCATATTTTGTAGTAAAACAAAAACAATGGTGTGTTCTGATGCAAATGAAAATATCATGAAGTCTCTATCAAACTTTTGACTGGTAAGCACTGGTGTTTTAGTCAAAGCCATTTTAATTTCTTCAAATTCTTGTTTGGCTTCTACTGTCCATTTAATCTTGTAATCCTTTTTTAACATGTTGTTCAGCAATCTGATTAACTCAGCTAAATTAGGTATGAATCTTCTTAAAAAGTTGATCTTCCCTAGGAAAGCTTGAAGTTCTTTAACACTTTTGGGGTGAGGTACTTGTAGAATGGCTTGTATTTTATCAAGATCAATTTTGATGCCATCTTTGAAGATGATGTGGCCTGACAATTTTCCTTCTTCTAGACCAAATAATGATTTCTTAGGGTTTAATGAAATACCATACTTTCTGCACTTTTCAAACACTTGTCTCAAATGATCTAGATGTTGCTGATTTGATTTAGAAAACACAGTAAGGTCATCTAGATATATGACAAGAAAATCGTGTATTTCTTTTGCAAAAGCTATGTCCATCTCTCGTTGAAAGGTTTCCCCAGCATTCTTAAGTCCGAATGGCATCTTAACGTATTTGAAAGTTCCCCACGGTGTTGTAAAAGTAGTTTTTTCTTGGTCATCAGGATGGACCAGAATCTGGTTAAAACCTAAGAACCCATCCAAAAGTGAAATCCTAGAGGCACCTACTACCCTTTGTAAAATGTGGTCCATCTTGAGCAAGGGGTAATTGTCTTTCAAAGAAACCTTATTCACATTCCTTAAATCAACACACAACCTGATTTCCCATGTTTTCTTCCTAATGGGTACTAAATTAAACACCCACTCTGAAAACCTGATAAGAGCAATTATTCCAGCTTCATACATTCGTTTGATTTCTTTTTCAATTAATGGGAGTAGTATAGGGTTAATTCTTCTGAGTTTTTGTTTGAATGGTTTCTGATTTTCCTTTAGGGGTATTGTATGTTGAATTACAGAGGTGTCATAAGATTTGAGATCTTCATAGCTCTAGGCAAAAACATCCTAGAATTATTTGAACAGTTCAACATATTTAAGCTTTTGATCAGGGGGCAAGGTTTTGGATAATTTTATCATTTTTGGATTTTCCTCGGTTCCTATGTTCCAGTCTTCAATGTCTGCTTTTAGAGGCTGCATTTTGGGTTTCCTTGGGATATCGTTAGAATCAAAGAAATATTCCAAGGGAGTCAATTCTTTGGGCAAATGATTATCTTTTAAATCAATAATTTCATATTCTCCTTCAATGATCTCATCGATGTTTGTTTCTTTTAGATCCTATATTTTTTTATTGGTAAAATTTTGTTGGATGAAGCATTTGATTTGCACTGTCTGCTGAAATGTCTGTTTCTATTTTATCCTTTTGATTAATCATGCTAACAGTATCTAAGTCTATAATTGTACTAGAAAACTCTTCCTCTAGAGTTAAAAAATTATTGATCTGAATATCATTATCAAACACTTGCCAGTTTTTTACATTATTAGGTATGGCTAGCCTATGTCTAATCTCAGCTGTGAACTGATGATTAGGTTTAAATGGTAATTTGTAAGTGCTGGAAAAGGTTGCTAAGCTGTGAGCATGCAAATTATTTTTTCTTGGAATTTTGGCAAGCTGTGTTTCACGAAATGTGTTGAGGATGTCAGTTGTTGTCCCTCTATAAGCTCTCAGTTTGGGATCTATTGTGAGGAAGTTTCCTTTTATCTGTTGAATGACTAAATTCGAGTCTCCCAAAACTGATATCCTGATTGCCCCTAAACTTTTGACCAACTTAAGTCCTAGGAGCAAGGCCTCATATTCAGCCATATTATTGGTGCATTTAAAGTTTAACCTGTAAGCATGACCCTCACTCAGCATGATCATTTTCAAGATTGTGCACCCAAATTCTAGCTCCTGCTCCTAATTTGTTAGCTGAACCATCAAATTCTAAGTACCAAAAGGTTTCATGATCGTAGTCAGTATCAAGAGTCTTAGTGATCTGCTTTATGGGAAGATATATTTCTTTAGTTTCAGTTGATTTCTCTTGATTGTCTGATGTATCACTGTTCTCAGAAATTTCTTGAATGTGAATATTAGAGGTTTCATTTGAAATTTCTTCTTGTTTAAATGTTAGAGCTTTGACATCAGCTGGAGGATCAATTTTAGCATTATAGAGAATGAAGGAATCCATGTCAGAATGCACGGAATAGATGGGGAAATTCTGAGGTTTCTCTTGACTGCTCACTACATATTTCATTAAAATTTCTTGGTACAATTTCTTTGGTTGACTAAATACTGAAATAGTAGCATAGGACATGTCCAATTTCAATGATCCTTGAAGTTTTTCTCCCCAAGACCTAGACAATAACATGCCATATTTAGGTGGAATATCGGCTACCACTATGTCCATTAAAATGGTTTTGGTAGGATATTGAACTAGTGATACACATAAATCTTTGATCAGTCCCAAGCATCTAACTTGGCTTGAATCAAAAGAGAATAAGTCTTTGTATGGTTTGGTAATATTTAGTTCCAACTTCTCCATTACAGATTTAGGCATCAAGTTGTGAGAAGCACCATAATCAAACATGGAATTATGAAGTGTTTTATCATGTATGTTCAAAATTACATAAAAAAGAGGAACACCTCCATCTATCGATTTTCTGTTTACCTCAAGCCCAAAAATTAATTTAGGCTGGTCATCAAAAAGATTTACTGAATCTTTGTTTACAGAAACTTGGAGTGATTTTCTAATTTCACTTCTGTAGACATCATGTTTAGTCAATTCTAACAGTGGAATGGCTATCTTTAATTTGCCTATTTCAGTCTCAAGATTGAAAGGTTTTTCAGTTTGGATTTTTGTATTTCGGACAATGAGATTCTCTAGTTCTGCTGTATTTTTTGTGTTTTTCTCTTTTTCAGGAGTGGTGTTATGGGCTGAAGTTGCTTCCAAATTAATTTCTAGAGGTTCTTCCACATTTCCTTTGGAAAGAATGGAAGTGGAAGGACATCTATTAGGTGGTTGATTATCTGAAACATCTTCAACTAATGGTTTATTTGGGCTAGGATTTGATCCAGGAAGGACTTCTACAGGGGGTTTATTGATTTTAATTATGTTAGGCTGCTTGGCATCTTTCTGCTTAATGGTTTCAGGGACATCTATTTTTCTGCTTCTCAGATTGTATTGCTTGTGAACCTCATAAATGGTTGTATCATATCCCTCTCTAAAATCAAATGACTCACTTGACTGTGTTTGGAATTTTTCAAGAGTGTGAGCTTCTTGATCTTCTTGGGTTAAGAAAACTTGTTGTTCATTATTGAGGCCCATTAAGTTGATTTGAGTGTCTTTTGGTGGTTCATCAAAAGTTGAGGCTTCAACAAAATTTTCTTGGAATGGGGGCCTAATATTTTGGTCAGACACATTCTTTCTACTATTAGGGTTTTGATTTTTCTTGAAGTTTGGATTTCTTACAGCATTACTTGGTTGACCATCCCAAGATGATTTCCTCTCAATTGTTTCTACTCTATCTCCCAATCTATCCATTCCTTTAATGATAACATCTAATTTCTGTTCAAAAGCAGAAGGTTCTTCTTTGAAAGGTATCCTCCTTTCAGCTCTAGCTCATGCTCGTTTGGAAATCAAGTTGGCCTCAACACTGATAGCTATACTATTCATTTCTTCTAGGTCTCGAGGAGCCATTTCCCTAAGTTGGTATGCCATATCAGAATCAAATGCATCAGGAAAATTGATCAAGGCCAAATCCAGAGGAGGTCTGAGATTTTGAGGAATAGCGTTGTAGACATTATTGAATCTCGTACAGTAATCCTGGATAGTTTCTTAAGGACCTCTCTTTAAGCCTCCATATTCTGATAAAATGTGGAGAGGATATTTCTTCTTTTCCCATCTGTTCAAGAAGGTCTGATAAAGAGTTTGAGGGACATTGATACTATTTGCAGGGAGTGCTCTAAACCAAGTTCTAACATCTCCAGTCAAACTTTGAACAAAAATTCTCATTCTAACATCATCATCATCAACCTCAAATAATCTGTCATTTTCTTAGTATATTGTTGAGATGTATATGTTCTTGTACCCTCGAAAGGAGTGATTTTTCTTTGATAGTCTTAGGGCATAGCCCCTAGATTGGCAGGTAAGTTCAGAGGAGCATACATGTTTACCATGGTAATAGGAATATATGTGACAACTGGTGCAGTAGGGACAACAACAGGGATATGGACAGTGGATGGAAGAGTGGAAGGGGTAGCTTGAGGTTGGGAAAAGTGAGGTGCTGATGATGAACTTGGAGAAGGGGTAATAATCATAGGGATACTCGGTGTTTTTTCAGAGGTAAGCTCAGTTTGAATGGGGTTCTGCAAGTGTCTGTCAAACTACAGATTTTCAAGGAATATTGGATTTTGGACTGTGTGGGTTAATCCAGATTCAAAAAAGGTCCCAAATGAGGGGCTTTCAAAATAGTTATCAGAAGGTTCGTCCTCAAGGTAAGTTGGCCTCACAGAACAAGATTTTGATCTAGATAAAGGCTGAGAAATAGCAGAATTTTCTGGGCTCACTTGTCTTCTAATAATTTTAGGAATCAGATTAGGACTTTCAAACACAGGTGGTGGATTTGGATCAAGATGTGATCTGGTGTAACGAATTCTTTCTGAAGCCAGGCTTCTAAGCGTATTTTTGGTTTTTCTGTAAATAGATTTGACACTACAACTTTAACTATTTCTTTAAGACATTTTAGATACGAACATTGTGAACTTTCTTAAAGATTTGTGAAGGACGAACTAATCAAGAATTTGAGAGCAAATGTCCAATCTATAAGCTAGACCAGAGATAGACTGAAGTAGCATTCATTTACTTCTGCCATTGCAAAGCAAAAGCATTTCAAAGGCTTCCTGGCTAACTTCAGGTTCTGTCTGTAGCTTATAAAGTAGATAGTAGTAACAAACAAATTATTCAGAGTTCCCTAGTGGAGTCACCAATGATGTTATCGCTCAGGTTATTCCCAAAAGTTGTAAGAAAGGGAATACGACCGAGGTAACCACAGACAAATCTTTTAGATACATAATCTAGCCAATCTGTATCCAGAGAGGACTCTCTCTTTATGATTTAACATTGTTTTTAAAAGGTATTAGGCTAGTTATGAAGTTCAGGGGTTTTGTTTGATTTTTGGATGGTGAGATTCAATAGAACTGAGGTGTAAATCTGAGAAGTTCAGTCCATTGGGCAAATGGAGTCAACAAGGAGGGCTTTCTGGATTTTGTTTCTTAACAGGGGATTGTTTCACAGAGCAAGGTAGTCAAATAGGGAATAAACAAAGATTTGCATCGGATCGAATGGGCTTAAATTGGTTGAAGGGAAGTTAAGAATCCTTCAACATATTTAAGGAGGGCAAGATGGTGATTACTATTAAGGAGTAGTTAAGAATTCCCTAGCAAATAATCAATACGGTAGAATTAGGAAACAAGAGCAATTAAGAGTTACATTGTTTATTCTAATCCTGAAGAAAACACAGAGAATGATAATGAATGAAACACAGAGTGCAGTTAAGCATGTTCTGAATTAACCTTTATCAGTATCATTTAGATTGTGACATATAGGTGATATAATGAAAACTAGAAAATTACAAAACAGAAGATAAAGGGGACTTATTGGTCCACTAGTTGATTCAAGAATTCTGTGACAAGTCCTCTGCTTCAATTCCACACAGTTGATTCCAAAAGCTTTTTTATTCCAAAATTTGAGTATTACAGTAAAATCTAAGAATGCCTCACCAACCCCAAATACTTTGTTAAGGGGGTTATTTATACAAATATCTCACAAAATATCTCAAAACATATCTCACAGAGATAATATGTAGTGATGATTCATCATCTTTTACAAAAGATAGAGACGAATAGTCTCGATAACAGGGAAAACATAACTGATGTTGTGATGGCTGCTCCGTTCTGTTGAATGTGCTGGAGATAGACTTTGTGAGTCGGTCTACAGCTGTCTTCCACTGATACTCTATGCTATCTGCTCCCTCTCGATTGGATATTTTATCCGTCTGACCCTCATTCATTTCTGTTCTCTGCATTATGGTAGATGACACAAAATTTCATTTTACCAAAGATACCAAAGATAAGTTCATAAGATTCCTAACATATCTTCCCACCACTTCCCTTTTGGTAATTTATGTCTCTGAAGCTTTCTCAAAGTTTCATCAGTCTCTGTATATCTAAAGAAATTAGGTGGGATGGCGAACAGATGCTTCACTTCATGCTCAATGTAGAATAAATTTTCTAAGTTGTCGTAGAGGGCTTGGCCAGATGGAAGTGCCTTCTCTCCTAAAGTACTTGATGATGCATTAACTTGATCAGTAACATATTTATTCAACTTGTGCGTGTAATATACATGTCTCATTAGGCGGTCATTACTTCCTAAAGGACTTAGTAAACCTTTTTTATGCATAACTGTGAACTTCTCTGTGAAAGAGTTGATCTCCACTTGCATGTCCTGGCATCTCCTTTCCAAATTTTGCATCAGATTTCTCTTGGTTAGAACTCTCTTGATTTCCAGAATGGTGCATGTCCTATCTGTGATTTCTAGTGCTTGCAGTTCTTCATTGGTCTTGGTGTTCAAAAAATGTATTAGCCGGTTAGCTTGTTTAGGCATCTGTCCCAATAAAGCTCTTATATTTTGAATCTCCACTTGGACTGCTCCTATCAAGTCAATCTGCTCATAAATGACTTGGATAGATCTCCACATTTTACTGAGGGATTGATTGATGTTGGACCACAAAATACCTTTGATTTCTGCCAGAGGTTTGTCGAGAGAGAGATCCTTTTCCAATGATTTCACTTTATTCTGTAATGTTTTAACTTCCCTTATTTTCTCTGCCACACTTATCTTGGATTTGTCATAACTTTTTTCTACTTTTGTCAATTATTCCTTGACTTGCTTCAATTTTGATACTTGGAGTTTTAATTCCTCCATGGCTTTTATCAATTCCTATGTAGTCATGCTAGTACTGATGCCTAGTGCTGTTGTTGTTGTTGTACCTATGATTATTTTTGTTGTGGTTGCTAGAACAGTGCGAGGAAATGATGTTACAAGTGTGGAGGGGGTAGTAGTGACTGCAGGGATTACTTCAGGTGGTTGGGAGGTTGACTCTCCTTGTTTTTCTTTTAGAGCTTTCTCCAGTGCCTGCTCTGTATTAGTTAACCTTTTATTGAGTTTCATGAGCAGGTGCATCATTTCCTCTTCAAATTTCTGTTGTACAACTTCCACGGTCTGTGGATGCATGGAAAGGGGGAGTTTAAGCTGCTTCCTTAGGGCAGCAATATCTTCTTCTTTCTTCTTCATTAATGCCTTTATGCCCTTAGTATCTTTTGGATCATGTCTCAGTTCAATGATAATCTCCTCCAAAGATTTTATCCTATTGTCCTTAGCAAGAGAAGAGGCTTTCTCCAAATCTAGCTAAGCAGAGGTATTGTCTAAGGAGTTTTGTAATTTATGAGCCAACATTGCTTTATCGGCTAGTGTGGAGTAGACCATCTCTCCAGTCTATTTATGCAGCTCAATCTGGTCCATGGGATGAATATCCTTGGCTATGACCTCCATATTTTCCTGATGTAATCAAATGCTGATTATGGTTGCTACACCTTGGGATTAAAATAACTCATGATCATTTTTCCCTCCTTAATGTCATAGGTTGAAATCAACCTTTGTTGGTTTGTGGCGGCCATCTTAAGATATTGGTTATAAATCTGCAGCCTTAGTGGGTCGTTTCTAGCCTTTATCTCTGTGAACGTCCTTTTTTATGTCAGAGGCTTGCTTGCTTTGTGGCCTAGTGGATGAAACTTCCACACTGTGCTACGTTTCTAGCTCCTGCCTGTGTGAGCTAGTTGATGTTTCCACTATCGGGGATGTCTGTTGGTTGGCTAACTTTTCCCCTCTTAGACTTTCCATTGTTTCTTCAAATATTTCATCTTCTGAGAGAGGATTGAGTCTTTGCCTTTTTTCCCCTGGTTGTTCTGCAGGTCCACTGATCGGTGTAGCATCTTCCCTATCTCTCTTCTTGCCTCTTTCCTCATTTAGAGGAGTCTGTAATGCAGGAATCTCTGCTACTTTGGTTTGGATTGGAGGAATTTGCCCCTGCTGATTAGTCATTGCTTGCTACTCTGTGTCTGCCACTTTCTTGCCCTTAGAAGACCCTGTAACTGATGTGCTGGTTTCTTATCCAGACTGCTAAGAAGTTCCAACAAAGGATGTGCCAACTCTTGTTTGTTGAGGTAGCTTGAAAGATACCTATCCAAAAGAGTCCAGGTCAAGGGTTTTTTCAAGGTCTTTCATTGCTCTTTCCATCTTTTCTTGCTCACTAGTTTCTTCTATTAGTGTACCCTCTACCCACTCATCCTGATTAGCAAACTGTTCAATTTCAGGGATCCTATGATATACATAAACTGACAACCTGTTTCTTACTTTTCCGTGACTTATAAAGCTATTTAGGTCATATGGAACCCACCAAAAAATCTTCTTCAATTTAAGGTGTTCCCCTAATATCTTCTCAGCATCTTCCCATGTCCCCCTCTTATGGATGGCAAAAGGGCCTAACTGGTTTTTTATTCGGAGCTGAGCCTTTTCCTTTGCACTACAAAAGTGGGTTAGATCTACATTGATAAGCTGCCTGAAATATTCCAGTGCAAATAGTCTCATCGGCACATATGTAGGCAATTTGATTGGGCAGAGTTCACATTTGTATATTCTGATTTCTGTGTGATTTTGGTAGAGGTACCAATCACCTATCTTGTACTGTCTGGAAAGCTGTAAAATCTTCTTTATATCACCGGAGAGGCTAGGAGGAGGAGCTCCTATCAATAGAGTCGAGGCTGGATGTATAAATAAGTCAATGAATTCACAATAAGTATAAAGGGATTCACAGACATTGTGGAATACTGAGGTCGAAAAGATCACAGACCTCCGCTCTCCTTTAGAATCCAATTTCCTGATGGGAAATGAAAAATTGTCTAGTTGATAATATAGCAAAAGGTGGTATATGAATGAGGTGTACTTGAAGACTCCTTCTTTGTCCAGATTTATGAATTGGTCATGGATCTTGTTGGTAATAAAAGTGGCATAGTCATACTTGACAATAGGGGGTTGTCCTGGAGAAAACATTGACAATAGAACTAAGATGGTCTCATCAACAAATTCACTGGTCTTAAATCCCAAGATGAAGGATATCATATCAATAATGAGTTTTCCTGCTTCATTGAACCAGGTATGCAGATATGGAGGTGGGCCTTGGGGCTGGTAATCTGGTTTCATGAATAATTGAGCAATACGGGTTATCTCTGAATTTAGTAATTGAGAGCCTTGCTCAAGAAAAAAACACATCGAAAGAGGAGCCAAAGGCTGAGTGGGTTTGAATTGTAACATCTCATTCATGGATTCAACAGTTATGTAAAAGAGGACAGTTTGGAATGGGGTCATAATTGCTCTCTGGGTAGGTTCATAGTTGGCACAACATTGGTGAATAATGTTTGGGAAAACATTGACTGAGGGAAGGTAATACCTGGGAATATTAGATTCTCATATTCCATAGATATTAGAGTTGCTCAGATAACTATTCCTAATTTGGCAAAATTCCTAGAGGTGGTTCATGTCACCAGATAACTCCTTTATTTGAAAATCTCTGTCAGCCAAGGGTAGATAATCCAGGTCTTTATGAGGTGCATTGAGGGGCACGACGTTGAGGGCTACGGGAGCTACCATGTTTGGTTCTTGTGTTTTCAAACTAGAATTCAGGCTTCTGTAGAGAAAATGGGCAAAATAGCAATTTTGGGTGTATTTGTATGAAAGCAACAGACTGATTTTACTCGAATTTGGCCTTTTTGGGTAAAATTCACAAAGGAAAAAAATGAAATTACCGGTTTGGGAAGTGAATTGGAGTAAATACCTATTTTTAGAGGCGAACAGTGCAATTGCAGGTTGAAATAACTAACGGTATAGCTCGTTGTTGCAGTTTCTCTAGCCAGGTGGCGGGCTGTATGCTCGAGCAACCAACAAGATGTAATTTGCATGAAATCAGTTCGTAGAGAGAATGAATGAAAATGACATTTTTCCTGACAACTTAACAAAATTTTGGCTTTGGCAAGGCTTTTGGCATTTATTCCATCGATGATGTCAGATGGATTGGACATGTTGTTGTTTAGTGGAGGGGTGGTAAGCGGTTCCCCCGTGCAGCTTTTGGGGTCAAGCGATTTCGGGCGTGGAGGTAGCGATCATGGCAGGAGTGCAATGCATGGCAAGGGTACGAGAGCAATACTGTTGATTTCTCAGGACTTAACGTGCGACCGATGGGGGGGTTGCGATATGATCGTAGGCCGTTGGATGAGTGAGCCCAGATGTGACGGTGGGCACTCAGTGGCATATGGCAGGGGTTTAATGAGTGGGCCCAAAATAATAATAAAAAATTTTAATAGTATAGAGCACCATGATATTAGTTCAGGGTTTGGTAATAATTAACCGGATGGTCAATTATCCCATGCTTTTCACGGTGGGAAGGCTATAAAAAGGTTCCAAATGAACCATTAATTCCTGCTTTATACGGTGCTATGGTCGTATTTCGATCGAGGTGGGAATATTAATGTTTTTGGGGTTTTCAACATATATTTATATAATATAGGAAAGGGGAAGTGACTATATCGGATTTAAATAATAAAGTTAATTTGTTAATATGAAAGAAATGAAACTAAAAGCGCTAAGTTAAACTTAGGCTTTAAAGGGAAAAGGGGCTTTTGTGATATTTGTATAATTTCCTAAGTAAAAGGGGTTTTACTTAGGCTTTTTATGAAATGAAATGACTGGATTAGTGATATTAAGAAGACCTTAATATCTTTAGGGAGAATTAGTAAATGATTTGGGGAAAAACATGAAGGGGAGTTAGTAATAAAATCTACCTCGCCTGAGCTACATCAAAATGTCTATCATGCACTTGTGATAGGGATAAAATTAACACCTTTTGGAAACAAAATCAATCACAAGAATGCTTTTGCAACACCATCTACCTACCCAACCTGCTTTTCCTAGCATTTTTCTTCTTCTTTCCTTGGGTGCATTTGAACTGGAAAACCCTCATCATCTTCTTTTTCTTTTCATGGCAATCCTACCTAAATCTATTCTTATCACATCTAGGGCTCAGATTTAACTGTTGAGCTCCTTTGCTTCTCTACCTATCTAGTTATCTATCAAGTTTGAACAGTTTGGACAGATCTTATTCTCTATCTCTAAAACAAGTAAATTCAAACATGAACTAGCCAAGGTTGAGCTGTTTGGCCATTCATCAATTGTGGCATAAAGTTTACAAGCTGCACATAATGCTTTATTCACAAAAATGAAATAGTAGTGGCATTTTGGACTTGCACACTTTCCTGGTCTTTTGTTTGAGGTTCATTTATTTCACTTTTTTGACCATTTTATTCTTTTTGCCCTTTGATTTTTCTTTTAGGGCATACCCTCTTTACATTTTTTTTAGACTTTTGACTTTGACAATATGGAAAACCTTTGCAACCAGACAAAAAGGTATGAACATATTACAGAGTCCATGAATGCCAATCATGAAATATGACACCTATTTGTATAGGAGCATAACAATAATAATAATAATTTGGAGAAATTTTTTGTTTTTTTTGTTTTTTTATATAAAATAAATTTATTATTTATTATTTTATCTTGGCAATGTGTGATATATTATAAAATAATTGTTTTGATATTAATTATAGATTTATGTGTACCACCCATTTAATTTATATAGTTTCACTAACTTATTAAAATTTTCTAGTTTTAATCTTAGATTTAACATAATTACTACCACTATATCCAATTGTATATCCAACACATGCAGTTTACATACCAATAACTTGTGGCTAGCATCTTGACACAAACCAAAGTGAACCTTTATCATCAAGGATGTTTACCTTTATAACCTTATCACAACATATCAGCATATTACTTAGAAAAAAAACATAATTTTTAAATAACATATCAACATATTACTTAAAAAGACATATTTTTTAAATATCAATATTTAACATAAGTAAAATATTTTGCACAAATTTTCTAATGAATATTTCCGTATATATAGATATTGTGTTAAAATGAATGCTAAAAATTAAAAATTAACCATTTTAATTATAGATTATATAAATTTTATAAACAAATTCTTAATTTTTATTATATTAATTTAATAATTAAAATTTTGTAATTTCAATCAATTTTATAAATAGCTTTATATTTTTTTTTAAAAAAAATAAAAATTAACTTATTAGTCCCTAACTTATTAGTCACTACATAATGTTGATTTTGTATGTTTTTGTTCTTTTTTGCTATTTTAACCAAAGTTTATGAACAACCCAAAACATTTTTATTGTTAGTAAGTTCAAAAATAATTTCCTAATTTCTTAGAAATCTTATTTCTAATTTTCGATTGACTCAACAAATTCTGATGGGACATAATTCCCCCAATAGAGCGCATTTTATTTTAGGTATGGGACATAATTCTCCTAGTGGAGAGCGTTTTACTTTAGGTATAATAAAAAACTAATTTTGTGAATGGTCATTCCTTTGATAATGTTAATGCTTTGACCAATGATATCAAAACTAATGTGGCTGTAAGGCTTTTTCATAGAGGGGTTGAGGTTAGGAAGCTAAACACCTCTATGCTACTACTTTCCTAATGATGTCAGAAGAGGTCGTTTTATTAGAGGGAGAGGGGCTAAACGAATCTCCAAATGCTCTAACACTAACACTATTCTATTGCTCTTCCCAATAATACTAGAATGACAATGTTATAGGTCCTTTACATAAGCAGGCACAAGTAAGGATTTAAACTATGTTTCATTATACACAACTTTCATTTTTCAACTTTCCTCCACAACTTTCACTTTTCAACTTTCCTCCACATAGAGAAAAATCCACACAACATTGGGATTCGTCCCTTCGTTTTTAACAGAATGGAATAATAGACGAAATGCTAGGAATGGTAGGGCATTAGCTCAATGACTTTTATTGGCTTCTCTAAGTGTTGGATGTTGCCATACAGTGCTATGACCTTCACTACATTTCTAGTGCTTCTCTCTTATACAGTGTTATGACCTTCACTACATTGCTAGTGCTTCTCTCTTATACACCATAGAACTTATTAACAGTTTATTAATATTATTCGTGAGCTGAGTAATTTCTCTGATATGTTCTCCTATTTCGCCACAACTATTAACGATTTATTAATGCAACAATTCTTCAATAGTTACACACAATAGTCACTTCAATATTTTAAATGAACTTCAATATTTTAAATCAACATATAAAAATAAATAAAACTCATCAAATCAATCAACTATGTTCCAATTAGAATACATTTAATGATTGCGCATTGTGAATGCTCATATTTTTGCGGTAAAAATTATAAAGATCAAATAAAAAATCACTGTCACAATTTGCAACATTGATAAAAATGAATAATCAAATTTATTGGTGAAACTAGGTAGCTCTTAGGTGAGAGACTCAATCTCGAGACTGTCTCTAGCAGAATGCTCTGTATTCATTCACACAAAGGCCTGTTACATATAAACTAGCACATAAACAGGGTGGTTTAAACCATCCTACAACAACAAACAACCAAATCTAGAAAAGTACTAACTTTCTCCATTAATTCTAACACTCCCCCTTAATGGAGAAAGGGTGCTTGGAAAAATAACATATACCTATTGGTCTAGTCTCAACTAGGCTTACAATAGTACATAAAAAAACTCGGTAACTGAGCTTTCATTTTTGTCTTCTTGCTTGAGAGTCCATGTTTATTCATTTGTCGGTGAAGTTTCATCTTCACTTTTCTTGCCATAAGGTAGTGATGGAGCTTCTCCTTTTTATGTTTTTTACCCCAAAGGCAAAACACTCAAAATCTTATCCTCCTATTTCTTGATCTCGATTGTAGGCTAACATTCAATTTTGTAGGTTCTTGGGAATTTTCAATTGTTTCTTCTTGAATTCCAATATCTACACACTTAAAAACAATTTTAGATTCATATTGGCTCTTGTCTTCCTGCTCCTTCAAGGGAGTTGTCATTTCTCCATCTTTCTCATTTGACATAGTTTGTTGATTCATGCCTTCAACCTCTTTACTCATTTTTGTTGCTCCAAACATGTTGTCATGCATTTGATTTGTATATGGAGATAGACTTTTCTTCTCACTGAACAACATCTCATCAATAAGATGCTTTTCATGCATCATATTGATCCACTCATCATGAGATACATAGATCTCATCAAATTTGACTTCATAAGTCGCATCAGGGAAGCTTTCTTCATAAACAAATTCAGATTCTACAATAATTGTTGTTTCTTCATCATCACATGTTTTAATGTCAATTATAGGCACACATTCATCACCCATCATTGCATCATAAATGTTGTCATGTTCAGTTTCATAATCATTCATGGGATTGAAAACACAATCATCATTTTCAAGAGAAAAACATTCATCATCTTTTCCCTCATTCAAATTTTACTTCATTTCTAAAATATCCCACAAAACTTTTGCATTTTAAATCTCACCATATTCATGTTGTATGTTGAACATGATGTTTTCATCTAATGCAGATGTTATAAGACATAATGTTGACACATCTCCACTATCATAGTTTAAATTGATAGCATCTTCAAAATAATTCAATAAATTTACCTTCCATAATGTTGTTTTCATTTGAGTTGCCCAACTTTCATAATTCATTCCTAAAAAAGAGGGTAGATCTGGCATTATCCTTTTAACAATTTCATCAAATTCTAAATCTGCATCATGATCCTTGACTTGATCAGCTATAATTCCATCAACATCAAGTAGAAACTCTTCAACGAATTCAGCAAAACAATATATTGCATATGTCCCTTGATGCTTTCTCCTTAATTTTCTTCGAGACTCTTTCAACCTCCTTTGTTGACCCATCACTGCATTTACTTCAACACACCAACACTCCTTGAGGACTCTCGTTAGCAGCAAAATAAAAAACACGTCTCAATTGGCTCTCCCGAAGTAGCTCTTTTCCAGCTAGCCAAAAAAACTACTTGAGCTTACAATATGCGATCATTGTAGCGTGCTAGAGAAACACTAGACACACCTCTCCTACAAGATTACCAAAGCTTGTAAATTTGATGGAGGAAATCATCATACCGTTTGGGCATTCAAGCTAAAGCCTTGGATTTTCATTTACTGGCACTATTCCTAGCACTTTCCACAAATGAGGAGATGGAAGATCATCTTTAGAGACAAATGCGCAAATGCTTTTAAAATATATATACTAATATTCATACAAAATTAGATTAAGAAGAAGAGAAATCATACAAAATTTCTCCTCCTTTGTTCAACAACAATCTAGTACTTTTAGTACTTGAATCAGTACAACCTATCAAGAGTTATTCACTGTCTGGTTTGGTGGGCCCAATTATAGGTCCTCTGTGCTCAAACAAAAAAATGATTTATATGGGCAACCATTGCCTCTTTCATCTCCAAGAAAATAGTGATATTATATGTTGTCCTCTACAGGAATTTACTTCTCCCGACTTAGGTCTAAAGAAATGTGGAAGCTTGAAGAGCCAAGATAATTTTAAAGGTTATGAACCAATGGCCCTTCCGACCACAAAGGATTGTTCTGTAAATCTTCATTTGTTAACATACGACGAGTTGTTGGTTTCCTGCCATATATTTTCACTTAGAGTGCCTTATCTTTAATGGCTCTTCACTGATAAACCCTCTTTCAATTTTTCTAACTGCTCTGCGGATCCTCCAAACAACATCAATGAATCAAATCCTCTCAAACAAGCAATGCCTCAAAATAGAGAAATCAAGTCCAAATCTTAGGCTGAGCTCTAAAATGGACAACACAACCTTTCACTGTGCTCACATTGCTCCTAACTCTTTTCATTGAGAAACTCCACACCACACACGGTAGCACAGTGGCACTCAATCAACGCACAGATTAACACTGTCCAAGGTCTACCTTCAACACTGTGCTCCCTATGGTCAAAACCTACTTCATGACTCCATGCCATAGGGACAAGCTCCACACAACCACATAGATTCAGGTGCAATCTGGAAACTAGGATCCACTTTTTCACTGCTCAATTTGGCATCCATGGGCTCCACTTACATCTGTGTTGTTCTCATAGTAGACAAATCTCAGTGAATTTTAAAAAAACTTGGCATCCTCTCCCATGCCACATATCTCAACAGATCTCATCGGCAATAGATCTCACCAGGATTCACATGAATCTACCTTTAGTTTTGTGACCACGGGATTCACTTCCTCATAACTTGCATGCAACCCGCAATGCTGCTGCGATGACGTGAAGACTGCTCAACTGGATTTGGGTTTTCGGCTCTTCTTTCCGATTCCTCCAAACATGACAAACTCCTTGACCACAAGCTCTTTGCCTCATTTCTCCAGGCATGGTGGGCTCCTTGACCATGTTAGTAGATCTCGTCTCCACGAACACAGTGCCACCAATCTGGATTCATGGCAGCACTTGTGACGAAATCTCCTAGAAGCGTAGTCCCAACCTCCACACAACCACTGCTCACACGGGCTACTCCACCTCTGTTTCTCCTACAGTCGACATAGCACATACACAACACTACAATCTACTGCCAATAGGGCCAAATCGCACCTCTTTTCCCACAACAGCCTCCACGCAGAATTGAACTACAGACCTTCAACCTTGCTGCAAGACAATGAGGACAAGGGAGTAACAATATCCTCCGACCTTTGGCCTTGGCAACACCACTCTGGCCTTCAAATACCTTGCTTTGCATATAGCCAACACTCCGCAGCTCACTAGCATGAAGTTGCCACCATGATCAACAGATTGCAATGAAGCTACACACTTCAGCCTTGAGGGCTTCAAGAGACTTCAAATTTCGATGGCACACTTCACAACCAACAAACAATGTGGTTTTCTGTGGAGGAAGTGCGTTGGTCAACAGAGCAAAGCGCATTTTATGAGCCACAATGTGCGTTGATCAAGCAATGAAAAACTTTCTCCGCCACTACCACTATGGGCCACACTATAGGAATTCTCAGTCACCCAAGCACTTTCACTTTCCTTCACAATCCTGAAGCTCTGTTATGATGATAAAAATGAAGAATCAGATTTATTAATCAAACTGGGCATCTCTCAGGTGAGAGACTGCACCTGGACATTGCCTCTTGAAAAACGCTCTACATGCATTCACACAAAGACCTATTACATATAAACTAGCACATAAACAGGGTGGTTTGAACCACTCATTAAATAATAAGATCTTAGACCTAAACAAAAAGGGTCTCAATCCTATCCTACAACAACAAACAACCAAATCTAAAAAAAAGCTAACTTTCTCTATTAATTCTAACAAACGAAGCATCAATGATAAATTTTGAAACCTGCCTTTCGCAGAAAATGACCTTATGCATGAGAATTTTCAACAACTGAATGCAACTTTATTTCGACCTGAATGTTTTGGATTTAAATATTTGAATTTCTAATCCATTTTACTCTTTTTAAACATTTAATTATTTACCCAGTATAATAAATCATAGTTTATATTAATAAACATTAGCCCTTTATAGTATTTCTTCACACGGTAAACCCCACATTACTCTAAAAATCGACATGCAATAGTGGTTACAACTGTCATTAGTATCCTCATATTAGTTACTGCAAAAGGGTTGACTATCTTCATATTTTTTACGCCAGGGAGGACACACCGAAGTTTGGCCTCATATGTTGCTTTCACTATGCGGAGTGGGCTTGGCTTTCAGCTCATTGTGCAGGCCTCAGCACATTGAACTCAATTTGCGGAGCTATGGGGTGACGGGTCCGCACAATAAGCTGGACTACTGCACAAAAGTTAAAATTATCCACACAATAGTGAAATAATAGAAGTTTAACTAGTCACAATAAACTGGAAAACTCTGCAAATACCATCACGTCTCCAGTGTCGGTGAAAGCCTATTCCAAGGCAGGGGTAGAATTGTATTTCGTTTCCCATGGTGCATGGAGTTCCCACACCCTTCACATTTTGATGGTGATGTTAACTTGTCTGCAACTACATGCATTTATTAAATACTAATAAATGCACAATGCAATAAGATAGTGGCAATGCATTTGTTGTTTCATTAGTCAGATATTGTTTAACCATGCTATGATGTTCCATGTGAAAAGTGTAAATTAAAAAATAAGGAAAGACAAGAAATATTGACAAATTCAATAACCGTATTTAAGTTTTTGGGATCTATAATGAATTGAGTAAAGCTTTTGGTAGAAATCACATAACAAAAATTGTTGGCCTACGCCTTTCGAAGCAACCAGTGTGGTTCATCATCTCGTTGAGGTGGGAAGATAGACATGATAAAGAAGTCCTACTAAACTTACAAAAGAAAAAGAAAAACATTTTATTTTTTATCACTTCACATTTGGTTGTTATAATGAAACACACATGTTGGTTCAAAACTCATTGACCAATAATTTCTCTTTTGGAAGATATTAATTCCAACCACCCGCCATTAATGCAGCTGCTAGATTGATCTGGAGGATTCGGTGGACACATTGGAGAATGGACAACTTCCTGGAGAAGCCACCGCCCCACTGAACTCCTGAAGCTTCCCTGTTGTGTATAAAAACATGTTCAAGCCATCAAATTAAGATAAGATCGGTGTTTTATGTGTTTAACTGTGTTATCTCTGATTTGGTATCAGAGAGAGGTGAGGTTGAGCGCTGCAAGGTTCTTCTGAGAGGGTGTGTTCCAGAGAGACTGGAGGTGTGAGAAGAATGAGTTGTGGCACAACGGAAGCGTGGAGGGTAGCTATGCATAAGTTTGTGCTGGTGCAGTGAGGGAAAACTAAACTCTCACCAGTTGCTTGGTGTTATTAGTCCATCATTTTTTTGGCTTATGGTGTTTTGTATCGTGGTTAAGATTCTGTCATTTTGACTAGAGCATGACTCCGTCAAATTTTTTTCTTTATAATCTATGTTGTGTTAAGTTCTGAAGAAAGAAGTTTACTAAGGCAACGATGTAAATCGATTAGGGAGAAGGGTATAGCTGTTCGTTGAGCTGCTTCTGCAACAAAAATGGCTGTCAAGAAGGACAAGCATCCATTTGAATTTCTAAGTTTTGTGTGTTAAGTCCTAAGTTTTTCATCAACAATTCAGTTTCTTTCAGTGTTGTTTGATATTTACATAATAGATCAGTGAAGAGGGTTTCTCTTTAAGGTTTCAATTCAAATCCAAATTTGTAAGGAAAAACTGTTTTTGTATCAAGCTCTTGATGTTTTTTTAAGCGTACATTTTAGAATGTGGTGTGGATCTATATGTTTTGTTATAATAGTAATCTATTTATCTTGCACGTGTCTACAAATGGTGGGGAAAGCAGACTGTCTGCAGATTACACAGCAAAGTATGTTGTTTAGGTTGTTAGTCACAGGAGTTTTCTTTTAATTGAATTTCCGCATAATGCTTTTAGAGCGGAGGCTGGTAATTATCTTTAATGGAAGTTCCTAAAATTGAATGGAATGCTAAACTGATGGTAGTGATTGTCTGGTTAAGTTTAGCTAGAATATATTTAAAAACATACTTCTCTATGTGAGGGTTTTTATTTAGGGTTTCAATTAAATTCCAAAGTAATAAAAAAAAAAATTTTAAAAGAGAGAGAGAGAGAAGAAAGAAGAAGGCAACCATATTATCCAATAATATTGGATAAAAATTTTTGCTTGAGGATTTATATTTGTAAAAAAAAAAAAATGTATCTTGGTGGTTAGTACTTAAGGATTCATAAGCTTATTAACAATGGCTAATATATTGGGATAATCTTATTTATCTGAATCTAACAAGTTAGATGGTGAAAATTATGCTAATTGGAAGTTTAAGTTGCAAACTTTGATGGAAAGCAATATACATGGGCGATTGTGTCAGGAGCTGAAGTTAAGCCAGTGTCCCCTCAAGCCATAGATGATGCAATTCAAGATTGGGAGCGATGGGAAGACAAAGCAAAGGTGCTTCTGTGGATGACGGTTAAGGACAACATTATTCCACACATTAGAGAGTGCGATACATCCAAGGAGACATGAGACACTCTCAAAAATTTGTATGAGACGAAGACTACAAATCGAATATTGTATTTAAAGAGTAAGATTCTTTCAATTAAGATGGAATAAAATGAAAGTGTTAGTGATTTCATTTCTATAATTAAAGATCTAAAGAATAAATTAGGTGACATTGGTGAATCAATATCTAGTACAGACTTGGTTACTGTGACATTAACTGGAATTCTTGATGAATATCAAATGTTTATAACTAGTCTTTGAGCTAGAGAGAAGGCTCCTACTTTTGATGAGTTGGCAGGTATACTTATGCAGAAAGAAGAGTGGAGAAGAATCCTTAAACAGAAATCTCCCAATTCAGATTTGGCATTGATGGCCAAAGGGAAGCAGTCGTTCAAAGGCAAACAGTGGGAGAAAAATAAAGGCAAAAATCCATAGGTAAAATGATTTTCAGGTACCCCCAAGGACAAATGCCAAATCAAGTAGAGATGATGTGTGTTATTACTGTGGGAAACCTGGTCATTTTGCTAAGAATTGTATGAAAAGGAGGTCTGATCAATTTAAACAAAGAAGGCATTCAGGAAATTATGTTGATAAAGATGAAGCAATTAGTCAAGATGTTAGCAATCTTAAATTGTTTGTGTCCAATGCTGCTTTATCAGCAGAAACTGATGATGATAATGCTTGGTTTATAGATTCTAGTGCATCAATCCATATGTTATGCAAAAGAGATTGGTTTGATACTTATCATGAAATCAATAATGGTGGACACATCTGTTTAGGAGATAATAGATCACATGAAATTAAAGGATATGGTAATATAAGTGTTATGATGCCTAATGTACAAGAAAAACAAATTCAAAATGTGGTGTATGTTCCTGGATTAAAGAAGAACTTAATTTCAGTGTCTACTATCACAGCTCAACATTTAAAAGTTGAATTTGTGAAATCACATTGTTTGGTAAAGGATGTGCGGGACAACTACAAAGTTGTTGCAAAAGGAATGAGAGTTTGAGGCTTATACAAGTTGGATGCAATGAAGAATGGGCATCAAGCTTTGGCATCAACAGGGATGCCAACTGTAGAACTTTGGCATCAAAGGTATGGACACTTAAATCATAATTACCGAATGTTACTACAAAAGAAATTGATGGTAGAAGGTCTTCCAATTATTAAGGGTGAACACTTTGAATGTGAAGGTTGTGCACTAGGAAAACAATATAGGGAAGAATTTCCTATGCATAAAAATAGAAGAAAACATGAAATACTTGAACTAGTGCATACTGATGTATGTGGTCCAATGCAAACTAAGTCACTTGGTGGAGCGTATTACTTTCTTATATTTATTGATGATAGCACTAGATACACCTAGGTATACTTTATAAGAAACAAAAGTGATGTGTTTGAATACTTTAAAGAATTCAAGAATATGGTTGAAAAGCAAACAAGAAAGAGCATTAAAATTCTTCGATCAGATAAATGTGGTGAGTACACTTCAGGAGTTTTTATCAAATATTGCAAACAAAATGGAATTATGCAACAATTTACAATACCACATACACGTCAACAAAATGGAGTAGCTGAAAGAAAGAATAGAACATTAGTTGAATGTGCTTGAAGTATGTTAAAAAGTAAAGGACTTTCTAATATGTTTTGGGCTGAAGCCATTAATACAGTTGTATATCTTAAAAATAGAATCCCTACTAAGTATCTTGAGCACAAAACACCATTTGAAGCATTTTATGGTTTTAAACCTAAAGTTAGTCATTTAAGGATATTTGTCTACAAGGCCTTTTCTCATATTCCTAAAGAGGATAGAGAAAGTTAGATGGAAAAGCCATCAAATGTATTTTTATTGGATATTGCACTGATCAAAAAGCATATAAAATGTATGATGCAAGTACTCACAAGGTCTTTGCAAATAGAGATGTTATATTTCATGAGCATGTAAATAAACAAATAAAAGAAGATAAACAAAATACATGGCAGTCTTCTTATGAAAGCTTTAAGGAAGAAGAAGAAGAAGTTGTGGAATCAACTCAAGAACTAGAACACATGGACATTCCAAAAGACACATCAAGGAATCAAAGTCCACAAAGAAATGAAGGCACTCCATAGAGAAGAAAAGGAGAAGATACTCCACAAAGTAATGAACCTCTAAGAAGGTCAACACGACAAATTCAAGCCTCCATCAGGTATAAAGATTATGCTTTAATGTCTCAAGTAATGACTGTTTTTGAGCCCTTAAATTATGAACAAGCCAAAAATCATAAAGAATGGATGGAAGTTATGAAAGAAGAATATGATTCTATAATGAAAAATGAAACTTGGGAATTAACAGAATTACCTAAAAATAAAACCCTTATAGGATCAAAATGGTTGTACAAGACAAAATTTAATGCAGATGGTAATATAGACAAGTATAAGGCAAGATTGGTTGCAAAAGGTTATTCACAAAAAGAAGGAATAGATTATGAAGATACCTTTGCTCCGGTTGCAAAAATGAATACAATCAGAATAATGATAACATTGGCAACTAAATATGATTGGAAGCTACATCAATTAGATGTAAAGTCAACTTTTATAAATGGTGACTTAAAAGAAGAGATTTATCTTGTTCAACCAGAAGGATTTGTAAAGAAAGGACAAGAACATCTTGTATGCAAGTTAAAAAAGGCCTTATATGGACTAAAACAGGGCCCTAGATATTGGTATGAGAAAATTGACAAATTCCTCTTTCAGCAAGGATTTAAAAAGAGTAAAAATGATCCTAATTTGTATGTCAAGACAGACAGAAACAGGGATATAGTATTACTTTCTATATATGTTGATGATCTAATAATAAGAGGGAGTGCTGATAAATTAATTACAGATATAAAAATGAAGTTATCACAGGAATTTGAGATGAAGGATCTTGGTGAGATGCACTATTGTCTAGGTCTTGAAGTATGGAGAAATGATGGAAGAACCTTAATCACACAAAGCAAATATACAAATGAAGTACTAAAGAGATTTCATATGAATGGATGTAAAGTAGTGAGTACTCCATTGGAACAAAATATCAAATTAAGAAGTGATGATGGAACAAAAGAGGTGAATGGAACATTGTATCGACAATTAGTGGGAAGTATGAATTATCTCACTACTACCAGATCAGACATTGCTTATGCAGTAAGCATACTTAGTCAATTCATGGCTAAGCCTCACGAAAGCCACTGGATCATTACAAAAGGGTCCTTCGATATTTAAAGGAAACTATCAATTTTGGTATTGAATATACTAATGCTTGTAATGTTGAATTGACAGGTCATTCTAACGCTGATTGGGCTGGAAATCCATATGACAGAAAATGCACCACTAGATACATCTTCAATATAGGATCAGGAGCTATATCATGGAGCAGTAAGAAGCAAGCAACAGTTTCCTTGTCTGCAACTAAAGCAGAATATAAAGCATCATGTAATGGCACCTGTGAAGCTATATGGCTCAGAAGAATACTTGAACATGTTGGTGAAGGTCAACAAGAACCAACAGTGATCAGATGTGATAATCAAAGCACCATCAAACTGAGGAACAATCTTGTATGTCATGCAAGGTCAAAACATATAGACACAATATCATTTTGTAAGAGAAAAGGTCCAATCAAAAGAAATTTCTCTAATGTACTATAATACAAGTGAGAATGTAGCTGACATATTCACTAAGCCTCTTAGGAAAGCAAAATTTGAGTTTTGTAGAAGTAAGTTATGTGTTGTAGAAAATCAAGATTATATTGTAAGCCTAGCTGAGACTTAGACTAGCAGGCATGACAATTAAGAGTATAGTGTCTTGTATATTGTGCTATAGTATATTTGTCATATGGTTGGAATTAAGGGGGAGTGTTGGAAGATATTAATTCCAACCACCTGCCATTAATGCAGCTGCTAGATTGATCTGGAGGATTTGGCGGACACATTGAAGAATGGACAGCTTCCTAATGAAGCCACTTCCCCACCGAACTCCAGAATCTTCCTTGCTGTGTATAAAAACCTGTTCAAGCCATCAAATGAAAACAAGTTCTGTGTTTTATGTGTTTCACTGTGTTATCTCTGATTTTCTCTTATAATTTCTTAAAAAAAAAATACTTTACCTAAATTCAATATCAGTCAAAACCTCGCGTAACATGCATAGTCCATGTAATTAGCCAAGGTTGGAAAGGCGGATAGTTTTTTATAATTTTGATCAACATCAAAGTGACAAAATGAAAATCAAAGTGATAAAATTAAATTGGTATGACATAATCAAAGCTATGTTTCCTCGGTATTATATTGGCTTAATATTTCAAGAATACAAACATACACATAAAAGTACAACGTACATTGGACGTACTTGAGCATTTCTCTACTTCGCCATTTAAAATTAAGGGAATCGTTATGGATATGCATGCCCATGTATTATTTTTAAACGAGTCAACCATCAATGGTTTTGGATATGCATGTACATGTATTTTTTTAAACGACTCAGCAATCAATGGTTATGGATATGCATGCCCGTGTATTTTTTTTAAACGAGTCAGCCATCGTGTTTCGAAAATTTCAGTGCATTATTGCTTTCGGCAGACAACCCTGCGAAATTACTGTGGTTAGCCAGGACCGAGTCCCCATGATTCTCGTTATATTATGGTAAGGAGGGCCACGGTGTCATCATCATCCCAAAATAACCTAGTTCCTCCTAATCAAAGAAAATCATCCCAAAAAGATAAATTCTGGCAAATCATTGGCAAAATGGGGAATTGAGAGGTGCGTCGAGTCCAGTTGTTTCAACATGAGAATGAGATGAGATGAAATGACTCAGGTGGTTAACGTCTGCATCGTGCTCAGTGGACATTTCATTTTCCAAAGAATCCTCGTATGTTTTGTAGGGTTCTGATTTTGCTGCCGAAACAATGTGTAGCCACAAATCTGAATGCACATAAGTTTTTGCATATAATTTGGATATCAGCGTGTGGCCACCTGGAACATGATCTGGTTAGCCTTCACAATCTGTAAATGGATCATGAATGGAATAAATTTCAATCTTTCACTTTCATCGTTAATAGCGGTGTAAATATATGTCCTTGAGGTTACACCAATTTCAATCTTTCACTTTCATCGTCAATAGCGGCTTAAATATAATTAGGGTTTAAACAATCTTTTAACCATATTTTCTTAATGATTAGAATAATATACATATGAAGTTAGTTTGTATTATTTTATCCACTACATTGGAATACTTCACCACAACAGATTTTATAAGATATTCATTTTTTTACTAAAAAATTAAATTAATTTATTTAAAAAATTAGAAGTACACTATTTAAAAAATAACATTAAAATAATATTGGAAAATTTATGTGATAGAACTTAGCTAGAAGGTGTAGATAATTTTTATCTTTTCTCTAATATGGAAATATGCAAATATAAATAAAGATGTACTCTCTATGGAGTTGCCTAATACCTATGGTTTATAAGGCTACTATAGAACATTATCTCCTGTTTTGCTACATAAATTCTCACTCCTAATGCATTGTTGAATTAACATTTCTTCTTAGTGGCTTTAGATTTAATATTTCCTAGGGGCGAGATTTTTATATCCTCAATCTTTGATTAAAATTATGGTTTTGGATCTTCTAGAATCTTCTTGAAAGTCCATAGGTGGCTAGCCTAAAATGCATGAGTAATAAGTGATAATATGACATGCTCTCATAACATGGTGGGTCAAATTGAAAGAGGCATAACTTTTGCTTATGAGTGATGATTGATGCGATTCACAATGTTGGTAAGGTCTATGACTGCAAATCAACTTCAAAGGGTCCAAGCCAATCTGAGGAATGTTTGACCCAAAAAAATTCCATTTGATGCCTTAAAATGACTCTAGATAGTTTCAAATCCTAATTTCCAAACTCGGACTTGCTATTAAGAAAACTATGCAAGTTGATTCCTACCTTTTTTCCCCACTTTGAAAGCATCAATATAGATGATAAATAATATAATGCTCCAATCCAAATCACATCTCCCCATATATGGAGGCTTTTGATCCCCAAAAGATTTACTAAATGATTAATTGAGGAAATTTTTCCTCTTCCTTCTTCTTGGAATACCAATTTTCTGCATTGAAGTTTTCCTTTCAACCCAATCTGCGAAAGATTAAGTTACCTCTATTTTTTATGGATGTCTTCTACAAATGTTAGAAATTTAATTCTAAATCACTGTAGACTGATAATAAAATACCAAGTAAATTATGAATGTAATATGTTTATATATATATATTATATATATATATTATATATAAATATATATATATATATATTGATAAAAGTTGAATGATGTTTACAAGGCTAAGGCAGTGCCTCCTTAAATAGGAGTTGAATAACCATGCTTAATCAAAGAGACATGTCCCTTGGGGACTGATGCTCTCTTCATGTAACTAATTTATTTGTTAATTAATTGATTGATTATAATTAATAATTTATTTATTTAAATAATATTTTAATATTTTATTTACTTGTTATGACTTTAAATTCATAACATTGCCTTTCCCTTAAGATGCTTTGTCCTCAAAGCATAGGTAGGCCTGGGTGTTGATGCACGAATGTTCTGATTCCCAAGATAAATCTTCCTTTGGTAACCTCCTCCATTTGATGAGGTATTCCTTTATGCTCTTAGATCATAAAACCTTTTCGCGGGTAGTGAATATACCTTCAGGTTCAAGGACTATTCTTCCTTGTTCATCGGTCTCTGGTATTTCTGTTTGTGCTGTTTGGTTTTGCCCTAATACTCTTTTGAGACTTGATACATGAAAGGTATTATGAATTGGGCAATTGTCCGGTAACTTTAACCCATAAGCTACAGTACTTATCTTTTTGATTATCTGGTACGGTCCATAATATTTAGGTGACAATTTATTCTTCCCTTATTGTTTTAGTGATAGTTGCTTATAATGTTGGAGTCTAACAAAGACCCAATCTCCCTCCTCGAACTCTCTTTCAAAACGGTGTTGGTCAGCTTGTTGTTTCATTCTATTATGGGCCATGGTTAGATTTTCTTTTAGTAAGTTGATGATCCTTGAACTTTCTCCTAAGTGGTCTTTAACTGTTGGTACCCTAGAATCAAGGAGTGCAAATTCCTTCCACCTAGGTGGCTCGTAACCATATGAGGCTTGGAAGGATGTCATCTTAGCTGACGTGTGGTATGCGGTATTACACCACCATTCTGCCAAGTGTAGCCACTGCGTCCATCTGTTTTTTTTATTTGTAACGAAACAACGGAGATATGTTTCCAAGCATTTATTAACGATTTCGGTTTTCCCATCTGCTTGGGGGTGATAGGCCAAACTCATATTAAGGGATATTCCTACTTGATGGCAGAAATTCTTCCAAAATTTCCCTTTAAACCTAACATCTCTATCACTGACTATGACCTTAGGAAACCGATGTAGTTTGTAAATGTTTTCACAAAACACATTAGCGATTTGTTTAGTTGTGTCAGTCTTTTTAATAGCCATAAAGTGGGCATATTTAGTGAGCTTGTCGACTACTACAAATATTTTATCCTTTCCGTCAGATGAAGGTAGTCCTTCAATAAAATCCATTGAATTCTCCTCCCACTTCTGATTTTGAATGTGTAGTGGATGTAGCAATCCTGGAGTTGGAACATTTTCGCTCTTGTTTCTTTGACAAATATCACATTTTGCAACATATTTCTAAATTTCCTTGCTCATACCCTTCCAATAGAATGACTATCAGATGTTGTAGTAAGTTTTGTAGAATCTAACATGTTCGACTGCTGGTGAATTGAGAGACTCCTTTAGTATTTTCACCTTAAATTGGATGCGGGTGTTACGTAAATTCTCCCATTGTACCATAAGATGTCATTTTTCCACTCGAAGTTGGTGTACTGACTAATATTGTTAATCATAGAGTCACAATCCTTATCCTTGGCATATTCAGATCATATTTTGTCCAACCATTCCGGAACAACTATCATAGTGGCACATGTTTTGTGATCGTCATCTTTACATGAGAGTGCATCAGCTATGACATTCTCCTTTCCCTTCTTGTGTAATATTTTTACATTGAAAGCTGACAACTTCTCCATCCACTTCTGTTGTTCTGTTGATAATGTCTTTTGCTGAAGTAAAAATTGAAGACTATTGTGGTCAGTTCAGATTGAAATTTTACTTCCAAGCAAATATTGGTGCCATTTCATCAAAGTGTGTATGATGACGAGCATCCCCTTTCGGTATGTTGATTTTAAGCCTTTTCATTTATTGAGTTTCTTGCTCTCAAATGCTATAGGGTGGTTGTCATGCATCAATACAGCTCCAATTTTGAACCCAGAAGAATCACATTCGACTATGAACGGTTTGGAGAAGTCAGGAGTTGCTAGTACTGGTGTGGTTGACATCACTTCCTTTAATTTCTCAAAACACTTATCTGCTTGGTCATCCCACTAAAAAGCATTTTTCTTTAACAAATTCGTCAGGGGTGCTGTTAGATGTGTGTAGTTTTTTATAAATCTTCTGTAATACCTTGTTAAACCCAAAAATCCCCTCAACTTAGATATGTTCTTGGGTTTGGGCAGTTCTTTGATTGCCTTGATTTTGTTGGGATCCACTTGGACTCCTTCCCTTGATATAACATGACCTAGGTATTCAACTTTTTTCTGCCCAAACGTACATTTTGATAGCTTGGCGTAAAACTGGTTCTTTTCCAAAACAAACAACACTTCTTCTAGATGTTTGAGATGTTATTTCCACGTCTTACTGTAGACTAAAATATCATCGAAGAAAACTAATACGAACTTCCTAAGATAAGGGTTAAAAAGCTCATTCATGGTTGCTTGGAAGGTGGCTGGTGCATTTGTTAATCCAAATGGCATGACCTTGAACTCGTAATGCCCTTCATGAGTCCTAAATGCTGTCTTTTCAACGTCTTCTAAACTTACTCGTATTTGGTAGTAGCCTGATCTTAGATCTAACTTGGAAAAATATTCTGCACCATGTAATTCATCTAGCATTTCATCAATGAACAAATTCAAAAACTTATGTTTAATAGTGATTTTTTTTAAGCCTTTGTAATCTATACATAATCAGAAAGATCCATCCTTCTTTCTGACTAATACTACGGGTGCAGGGTATGGACTTCTACTCTTCGTAATGATTACTTGCTTCAACAAGTCTTGTATTAAGCATTCTATTTCTGTCTTGTTATGGGGATAATGATAAGGCTCAACATAGTGTTTTTAATGTTTTGCCAATTGAATGAGCAACTTGTGCATTTAGACGACCACCACAAAAACCAATCATATGCTTCTACTTCTAAGTAGTTGGATGCAGTCATGAATTTGTCTTGTTTGTCAAGCGGAGGGTTTGCTAAAAAAATTGCATCCATCTTATTCACCCATATGACGACGCCTTTAAAGTTCTTACCATCATACTTCAGTAATTCATTTTTCATTTTAAGATGGTTCCTTCTGGAAGAATGAGTATAATATTGGCTTCCTTCAAAGTGAATTTGGGGTATTTTTTGCTTCTCACACCTCAGGAAGTCATGCTCTAGAGAAGTCTCCCCTTCTGGAGTCTTGGGACTCTGTGTAGCTGAAGGTGGATCGGTCTCTTCGAAGCGCGAGCTCATCAAGTTTTTTAAGTAAGAGATATCGTTTCCCATCTAGACTTGCTTACTAACTGACTTCTCGACGTTATTCAAGTATTTATTTAGCCTGATGATGTCCTCTTGGATCTTTTTCATACCGTTGTTGTTGTCACTCGTCATTTTGTTTTGATTTTTTTTTTAAGACCCAATTTTTTTTAATTAAATTAATAATAATAAATATTTTTTAATTAATTAATTAAAAGATATATATATATATATATATATATATATATATAAATATATATATATATATATAATATATATATATAATATATAATATATATATATATATATATATATATATATTAATTTCTATGTGATTATATATTATATACGTATGTATTATATATAATTATAACTTTATCGCATATGGTTTGATTAATTTTAATTAACCCCACTCCACTAAACGATCACGTTTCCTGGTCCTCGACAGTTGACCCTACCTCAGCTCGGATATCAACCACGACTGCAGCCCAACTTGGCCACAACAATCGATGGCGGGTCACAGGTCAACCCTCTACGTGGATATCAAACCTCGACTGTAGCACAAACGCAATCGACGGCAATTTAGAAAACCTGCGACAGCACGGTGGTTGGCAGTTTCAGTTTGCGTATGCTCAGTTGACCACAATAAATTTTCTCCCCACAATGTTTTTCATCCATGCCGCAGAGCACAGGGATTCCAATAGTTCTTGTAGCAACAACCATGGAGTTGGAAGAAGATTGGAGGCCGTAAGGCCTGATGGCTAGTAGACTGTCTTGGGCATCACTAGATGGTTTCAGCTCCGCTACCACTATTAGAAATTTAATTCTAAATTACTATAGACTGATAATAAAACACCAGGGAAATTCTGAATGTAATGTGTTTATTTATATTGATAAAAAAAGAATGATGTTTACAAGGCTGAGGTGGTGCTCCTTAAATAGGATTTGACTGGCAATGCCTAATCAAAGAGACATGTCCCTTGGGGATTGATGTCTCTTCATGTAACTAATTATTTGCTAATTAATTGATTATAATTAATAATTTTTTTATTTAAATAATATTTTAATATTTTATTTAATTGTTATGACTTTAAGTTCATAACAACAAATTTGTGTCCTATACCAACTCTATCTGAGCATATGGTGTTAAGTCCTCTATGGAATTTAGGATTAGTCTGCTTCCTAATCCAACATGGAAGACTTAGAGTTTGAGATCATCCACATTCATTACTAACTAAATGCACATGTATGAGGGTAAACTAAGTTTGTAGGCACTATCTCCCACCTTTTCCAATACCTCTAAAGGACTATACCATAGATCCTAAATATTTTCACCAAGACCCTATAGTTTTTCCTTTTGAAACTATAAACAAATTTTGTTTCCCACTATAAGTGTCCTCTCTATTCTATGTTGGTAATGTCTAGCCTTATAATTTTACTTGTGACTTATTTAACATCTCCTACATTTGTAAGTGGATTTACCTAGTCTTCTCAATAATTCTCTTCTTCTCTCAATGCATCTCTTGTGATGTCCTTTCTCACTCCTACTTCTTGACCATATATAGCATCCAAGGATAAAGGTGAAAAATATTTAAAGCATGTTTCATAAGTTGACTTACCAATAGAAGTACAAACCACTATAATATAAGAGTTTTGTATATAGATCATATTTTACCCTAGGTGTTGGATGCTTCTGATTATAACCCATCAAAAGCTACACCAAAGTCTTGTTGACTATTTATGTCTTCCCATAGTCTATGGATGAAACCTTTTAGATCTATTCTACTTAGTGTCTATCTTCTCCCACAAACATAGTCCAAAATGCATTGAAAAATCTAATATCCTTGTCTGAGATGATGCTCCTTAGTATCGCTTATCTCTTTTTTTAACTTTTCTCATGAGCTCCACCAAGAAGAGATCCAACCCCATATTGTTATGAATTTACCTTTTTATTATTTTCCTAAGGTCTCTTCATGTTCCTGTTTTACTCTTCCTCTTCTTTTATTTCTAATTATTTAAACCATAAAGATAATATAAGGTGCCAACTAATCCCATTATGGTTCATCCTTCATCTTCCCTTTTAGATCATGGATCTATGGTCCCACTCTTTAGGCCATTACATTATTATATTACAAAAATCAAGGGAACAAGTACTAGGGATGTCACAAACCCCACACCCTTAAATGGAATACATCCTCGGTGTTCTTATTAGCATAAACACAAAAACACTGAGATTTATACTAGCTCTTACATCTCTTTATTCAACAAACAAAAGATGGGTATTGCACCCTTATTTGCTCAACTATCTCTCAAGTGGCTTCATCAGTTTTAAAGTGCTTCTATTGCACCTTGACTTGTTTTATTGTTCTTTTCTGGAGTGTGATCTCTTCATACCAAAATGTGCAGTGGTTATATTTAGAACTCTCCCTCTGGTTCCACCTATATCACAAACCAACGAACAACATGATTAGTGTCATGAACATATTTCTTAAGTGAGGAAACATGAAAAACATTTTCATCTTTTAGTGTGGGTGGTAAGGTCAATCTGTGGGCCACTGGCCCCACTCTTTCCAAAATTTGAAATGGTCTGCTATATTTGGGTGCCAACCTAGCACAAGGTTCCAGTTTTATGAGCTTTTCTTTGTCTTAATATGGACATAAACATGCTCTCTCACTTGAAACTCTATTTGTAATATCAATTGGTATGCATATATTTTTTTGCCTATCTTGAGCAACCTATAAATTTTGTTTGATCCTAATCATTTCCTGCTCCATTTATTTTAGAAATTATGGCCCAAAAAGTACTATATTCACTATGTCACCCCAACTATTAGGGGTGTTACATTTCCTTCCATAAAGTTCCTCAAAAGGGCTCATTGCCAATGACTCTTGGTATCCATTTTTGTATGCAAATTATACTAGTGGAAGGTTGTCTTCCCACTTTGTTGGCTAATGCATCACATACATCCTCAACATGTCCTCCAATATTTTTTTTACCCTTTTGGTTTGACTATTGGTTTGAGGATGGTAAGTGGTGTTGAAAGGTAACTAAGTTCTAAAACCATCAAACAACGTTGTCCAAAATTTTGAAGTAAATTTGGCATCTCTATTTGATATTATCTTTTTGGGTTCTCCATGCAACCTGAGTATCTCCTTCATGAAGATCCAAACTATATCTA
The DNA here is from genome assembly GCA_000404065.3 of Pinus taeda. Classification (NCBI taxonomy): domain Eukaryota; kingdom Viridiplantae; phylum Streptophyta; class Pinopsida; order Pinales; family Pinaceae; genus Pinus; species Pinus taeda. Next base: position 27,826 of record APFE031138852.1, on the reverse strand, counting down.
TTGACTTATGAGTAGACTTGATAGCTATATAGTGAGCCACCTTGCTCAACTTATCCATTACCACCATGATAGCATCATGATGTCTAGTTGCCTTGGGAAATCTTCTAATAAATTCCAATGACATAACCTCCCATTCCCATTTTGGAATTGGCATTGGTTGTAGCAGTTTAACTAGGTGCCTATACTCTACCTTCACTTGTTGGAATTCCAATCATTTTGTAAGGTATTCGGGAATATCCTTCTTTATTCCTAGACAAAAGTATGTGCTCTTCATGATTTTCATTATCTTTTCATATCCAGGCTAACCTGAGTAAGGTATTTTATGGAATTCATCCATGATGAGCTTCCTTAATTCTTTGGTATTGGGCACATCTTTATGGTTCTTGAATACTAGGATCCCTTCATCAAGTTGGATTTTCCTAGTTGTTCCTTCCAACATTTCTCCACATATTGATGATTCTCATCATTTATCATCCCTTATTTAATTCTCTCTTTGAGGTCAATTTAGTAGGTTCTTATGGATGCTAGGTGAACTACGTCCACACTTCTACTTAGTGCATCTACCACCTTATTCTCTTTTCCCTTGATGCGCTTGATTTTGAAATCAAATTCACTAATCAAAGCCAACCACCTGGATTTTCTTACACTTATCTTAGGTTGGTTAAACAAACATTTCATAACACCATGGTTATTCATCAATACAAACCTCCTCCCCAATAGGTAATGTCTCCACATTCTTAGTGCCTACAAAATGGATTCCATCTCTAAATCGTGGGTGACATAGTTCCTTTCATGCTCATTCAACTTTTAGGATTCATTACATATCATGTGTCCTTTCTACATCGGAGCTTCACCAATTCCTTCCTTACAGGAATTTGTGGAAACAAAAAAATCCTTTCATCGGTCATTTATTATTAATATAGATGCACAAATGATTAAACTATTGAATTGTTCAAAATTTACTACACATTCAAGGGTCCACTAAAATTTTACTCATTCTCTTTGCAGCGCAGTGTTGAGATGTCCAATTCTTGAGAATTTTGAGTGAATCTTTGCTATTAATTGGCCAACCCCATAAATGATATGACCTCTGACACATTTTGGGGTGTAGTCCATTCCATTATTGCTTTGATCTTCCATGGATCCACAACCACTCCTTCCTTTGAGATTACATAACCCAAGTAATGAACCTAGGTTTGAAAAGACTCGCACTAGCTGAGCTTGGCATATAATTTATGTTCTTTGAGCAATTGTAGCACAACCCTTAGGTGGTCCTCATGCTCCTTTTTATTCTTTGAATACACCAGGATGTTATGCACAAATGCCAACATGAATTCATCCAAAAATGGCATGAGCAAATTATTCATATGGCACATAAAAGTTGTTGGATCATTTGTAAGTTTGAAAGAAACTACCATGAATTCATAGTGGTCATACCTCATTTTGAATGTATTCCTCCTTAATTATGACCTAGTGGTAACCCAAGCTTAAATTGATCTTGGAAAACACCGTAGCCCCTCTCAATTAATCAAATAGATCGTTAATCCTAGGTAGTGGGTACTTATTCTTCACATTGGCCTTATTTAATTTCCTATAGTTTATACATAGCTACAATGTTCCACCCTTTTTCTTAATAAATAGTGCAGGTCTCACCACGGTGATACGTTGGGTTGAATATACCATTTTTCCATCAATTAATTTATATGTAATTTTAGTTCAATGAGCTTATGTGTGCTCATGTGATATGGGGCTTTTGACATTGCGTTGTTCTAAGAATCAATTTGATTTTGAAGTCAATGTCTTGGTTGGCCAAAATTCATAGCAATTCTTCTACAAATACATCATTGTATTGGCTCATATTTGGATAATTTGTAAAGTAATCTATGTTGGTTCCTTTTTCCTTTGTGATTTGAATGGCAGAAATGGAACAACCCTTCTAGCTAAAGTGCTTCACCTGCATCGTTGAGATCATTCTGAGTGTTATCGATCTTTTTATACCCTACTACATGATTCAATCACCTTCATCGTTGAGACATTCCAACACTTTTTCATAGAAATCTATTTTCTTTCCTACGGGATGCCAACCAATCCATACCTATCAAGGCATCATATGATCCTAAAGGTAGTAGATTCAATTTAATTTTTGTAGTGATGCTCCCAAATTATATAGGGAAGGACTCGATCATCTCTATTATTATTCTCTTTGATCTAGTGGCTAGATGAATAAGCCATGATTCCCCATGGATTCTATTTGGAAATTCACACTTTTCAAAAATCTTAGGACTAATATAACTAAAATTGGATCTTGGGTGAATTAAAACTGATAACGAAGACTTTTTTACCATACCTTCCAATTTATTAATCGATGCTTGCTAGTCTACCTATCTATTATCTAATGTTGCATATATTCTGGGAACATTCTAGACCACATCATTCATGGTCAATGCCTTGTGTAAATTGTGCAGCTTTGCATCATACTTTTGCAGCATGGGGAAATCCCTCGTCAGGTGGTTTTCTTCGCACTCCCAACACTCATACCCTCCTTTCATCTTCTCATTCCCTAGATTATAGGGCTTATTTCTATTTATGGTGGAGTTCTATTGATGCTCACTTTTGGTTGAGTTATAAACCTTCCACCCGTTCCTCTCATGCCTTTATTCTTTCGGTTAGCCTAGACCTTAGGCTTATGCATAGATTATTTACAACAACACTTAGTCTTCCAAATAACCTCCTCCAAAGTCTTAGGATCATTGAATTCTATTGTGTCTCATTATGCTTGTGGTAATCCACTGAAATACCTCTATATCTTGGTCTTCTTGTCCTTAATGTAAGCCAAATACCTTAGTAGCTCCAAGAATTTTTTGGTATATACTTCAAGTTTCATCTGTCCTAGCTTGTGCCCATAGAACTCCTGAGCTCTAATGTCACAATATTTCTCAAATAGGTAATTTTCTCAGAATTACTTTTCTAATTTCCTCTAGGTCATCTCCTTCTCTCTTATGCCTTTGATGTTCTTGAGATCCTATAATAATATATCATATTTTTTCTTTAAGTTGAAGACAACTACCATAGCCTTCATGTTCTTGATATCGTCATGCAGCATGAAGTACTTCTTCATTCCCAAAATCCAAGCCTCTGCATACTCTTCTTTCTTTATATGTCCATCAAAGGATGGGGGTTTTTCTTTCTTAAATTCTTGCACGGGAGTCTTTCTAATCTTCCTTTGATGATGATGTCTGGTAGCTACATGTCCAATGCTTGGCTATAATTACTTAATTCTCTTTACAGAGAGCTGAGTAATTATGTTCCTCCTTTTGTGTTTCTTCTCCTCTTTCTTTATTGGATGCCTTTTGATTTCTTGTCATTCCATTTGTGCTTGTAGATTTTTTATGGGTTATATTTAGGCTTATTATTGTCCTCATGGATAGCGCCAACTTCTTGGTGTCTTTGTCTCTATAAATCAGATAAGATTTGTAATTGTATGGCATTTAAATTTTCTTGTTCTTTGACAATATTTTCATTGTCTTCCTTGCAACTTCTTAATTTAGGTCTTAAACTTCTAAAGATTTTTATTGGTTCATGAGTGTCCTCTTCCACCTTCCCAACTGACTCTTCTTTGAATCCTTGTTGGGTTCTATTCATACTATGTTATTTAATTCTGCTATCCATCCTTTCTTTCTTTTTTCCTTATGGTACTTGGATACCTATCAATCTGCTTTTACATGCATACCAATTTAGTCAACAATAAAGAACATACATTTGGAATAGATACTTCTTCTCCTAGGTCTACATTTATCTTTAACCATCACAAGCCTATAAAACCATCCATCATTGCATTTTGCAATTAGCATAAAAGAAAACTAATAGATCAAGCATATCATGTATATCAATCAATCATCTAGCATGTGCATATGAGCCTCTTCAAGTCTAGTTTCTGAACCAATGTGCTTTCATACCACTTTGTAACATACCCCCTTACCATCCCTAGCCCCTCCTAAGGAATAAAGAGGGTAGTTACTATGCTATCCTGAGATTCAAGGTAACGTTATGTAAATGGGGTCTAAAAATTTCAATCTTTTCTCAACTTCCTTAAAACTTCAAATTGATGACCTCATTGGATTTGTCTCATTGAAACGATTCCAAAGATATAATTTTTTTCTCAATCCAACCTCTAAATTTAAATATGTGACATTTAAATCTCATCAAGTTAGTAGCACCACAACATCAACCTACCATGTGGTGCCCACATGGTTGTCCTAATCGACCCCCTCACCACCACTTGGAAATGGTGTATTGGCTACATTAGAGAAATTTTGAGGTCTAAAATAGGCATCCTAAGGAATATTATGAAATAATAGTGGAAATAGTAAAATAATATTAGATTACATTATCAAATTTTAGAGGGAAAAAAGGAAAACTACTTTTTCAACTCGTATTTTCAATTATCTCTCTATGATTTATCAAATTTTGAGCAGGGTCACTCATTAGATGTGGAATTTAATTCCTCATCTGAGTACCCATGTTGAATACTTTTGATGGACCCTTCTACATGCAAAATGAGAAATACATTTTAAAAGTGTGAAATTGCAATCATGTTTTTCATGTAGTAGGGTCCATAGGAAGTATGAAACATGGGTACGACTCAGATGAGGAATTAAATTCCACATCCAATGAGTGCTCTCACTCAAAATTTGAGTAAAACTATAGGGAGAAGTTGAAAATACAAGTTGAAAAAAAGTTTTTTTTTTTTTTTTAATCCCTTGGCCTTTTTACTCCAAAAACGTATATCATCCAATGGTTGACATCAATTATCTTGAATCCAATGGTTCTTATAAACTTTATTTTTGGGTTTATGTTTTTGTTTGAGGACCATTTTAGACCTCAAAATTTCCCTAACGACTGACCCGTGACACGAGGAATGTATAACATGTTGTGGGGTAATACCTGCATCTATATATAATATAAATATATATATTATAATATATATTATATATATATATATATATATATTATATATATTATATATATATATATATATAATAATATATATATATATATATATATTAATATATATATATATATATATATATATCAAGGACATCCTGGTGGAAACTCACCTCACATAAAACCTTTCTCGATGGAAATACTATCACAGCGAAAACTCTATCTCGGTGAGAACTCACCTTGGTTGAAACTCCCTCAAAGAAAACCATTCTTGCCATAAACTTTATCTCAACTAGAACTCACCTTTGCAAGAAATAATCTAAGAGGAACTCCTTCTTGGGGAATTACAATGGGGAAAAATATGATCACAGAGAAAATTATCTCACAAGAAACTCTAAGATTCTTGCACTGATACACAACATTTTACCACTGTCCCTGTACTCCATGTTCCTTAACCGTAGAGGACCTCTACAGTGACCCTCGTGTGTTTCCCTGCCATGAAGAACATGTCCTTACATCCCTCTTCATCTGCATATCATTTCCCTCTTACATCATTTCCCAAGAATATTCCTTCAAACTCAGTTTTCAAGACTGGCGCTAGCACTCAATTTCTTCCCTGTGCTGATTTGTAGAGTTTAACACTAGGCCTAGCTCTGAATGGCTCTGGTAAGCCATTCATGACCTGCACCAACCCTCTTTTGGCAAGTTTTTAAAAATGAAGTCGAAGCTTTCAGGTCTAGAAGCTTTGTGAATGAAAGTTTGGTAAATGGTTGGGCAAGATAGAGCTGACATAGGCTGTTTGGGCTCTTTTCCCCTATTAAGATGGAACAAGCCAAAAGAAATAAGGCCTCTCCCATCATAAGAGGATCCATTTCCCCTCTCTCAAACTATATAAACTCCTCCTTTTCCAACCTCAGCTAGTTAATGAAGGAGCTTGAATCACCAGCAATGTCTTAATAGCTTTAGCCTTTTAGTTCATGTTTCTAAAGGGAGAATAAGCTTGTAGTGTTTGGTTTGGAGAAAAGAGGAGGAAAACTTGAACTTCCATTGTTTTGAGGGTGAATCATGAGATGCTAACATGCTAACAGTGGTTCTGGAACCCAAACACATCACAGGAGACCTACAACACTAAGGCAAAGGTTGTACTTTCCTTTTTGTCTTATTAATAATACAACTGATACATCGTTTCCTATATCAATTACAAATGTTAGTTGGTAGCTTAAGACTCCTTAGCCTCTTAAGTAGATTGAATATTTTGTATGCTATTATGTGTGCTTTGGTTTCTTGTCTCATTGTTTCAGGTGCTTGATTGACACTAAGGCGCTGATCGTTGGAGCAAAGGCACAAGGACTTCATCAAACAAGGATTAGCGATACAGAGATAGGATCTTATCCATTCTCAATCTGAGGGAACTTGTATTAGATTGTCTTGTTTGTGGCTAAACCCTCTCCCTTGGGCTAAAGGGATTGCCTCTATCTGCAAAGAGAATCTTCTTACTCCACAAATTGGTGACCATACTGGGGAACCATCCCTCTCTTTGGATTGTTTTTCATTTCATGGTTTGTGATAACTTTTATTGTTGCACTCTTTCTTTGTTGTAATCTATACTTCAAGTCATCTACTACTTTGATTCTTGAATTTAGAGTGACGGGTCTAGTTTTGGTTTGTGATTTTTTTTCTTTGAATCCCTCACTCAACACTGTTAATTTTCTAACAGTAGTGTCGACCACCGTGAGTTCCCCTTGAACAGTCATGCTACAACCCCCTCTGGTGCATGCTGCTAGTTAGACAATCGTGCTAATGCCTATAGGTTAAAATCAGGGTTTCTCCTAAATCATCACCAGTGTGTCTTGTCCTCATAAATTCTATTTCTAGGCTTGTTTGCTATCTTGACTTTTTTTCTTGATTGGTTTTAGATTTCCTTGTTTGATTTTTTGAGTTTTTGGATGGTCTATGTCCGTAGGGCATCTAGGTCTTTTTCCATTCATTTGTTTGTCTGCTCATCAAGTCGAGTTGTTGGTTTGTTGCTTCGTGCATTTTGTTTTTAGTCCTTGCATCTATCTTGCTTTGATTTCAATTGAACAAGTGAAAAAGTTTCATTTTCTCTTCTCTTGTTGAATGTCTCTTTTCTGAGGATAGATCACATTACTCGATTTGTTTTGATTGAATCTTTTCATTTGGTTTGAAGGGAATTATTTTCATCATGTTGTGCATTTGATTGATGTTTGGTTTAAAAAAAAAATCATTGAAATGTGTATGTGAAATATTCATTTTAGCATTGCATTGAAGAAATACATCATTCTAGTTTGATTAATTAGTATGTTGCATTAAGTAGCATCATTGAAAGCGAGAATTGCTTCATCATGAGCATGTGAATGAAATGAACTTCTTTTGTTGTTAAAAGGACTAGTTGAAGTGCATTTGATAAGAAGAGTAGGAAGTGGAAATATTTTTCATTATTTTTTTGAAAAGCGAAGTAGTGAAGAGTCATCTTACTTTTGATTTCTCATTTGCTATATTGATTGTTTTCTCTTCTCTCAATTAGTGTAAGCATCCATCAAATTGAAAGGGTTTTGTCTCATATAGTTTCACATAAGAGTCTCTTATGTGACATTGATAGGGCCTAAAAACTGAGACTTAATTTCAATATCAACCTTTAAAATATATTGAATTAACCTAAGGCTAATTTGAAACTAAATGTTCACATTTAGAGGTCTAGGCTAGAGACGTGTTCCGGCGTCTTTAAACCTAGCAACTTTCATTCGCTTTAACATTAGACAGCGCTAGTACAGACTTGTGCTCCCCATACTGTCGCGTATATAGAGGCAGACCCCACTAGGTTTGTAATCCTTTATCTGTAGGAAGTCAATTCTACTGCCTTGTAAATGTGATACACTGAACATAACATTCAGGGAGATTTCCTACCCATACTTCTCGATTCATCAAGAGGTATTCTATAGTTCATGGTTACCTGGTAATCCTTTTTGCCTAGATTATCTTGAGCAATCATTTTTGTTTTTTTGACTCTTTAAATTTAAAAGATCATCGAGCACTTGTCCTTTTGAGCTCGTTCAAACCGAAAGAGACTAGAGTCATCTTTGCCTTTCTCTCGACTCTTAAAACATGAAAAGGCATCAGCCTGCTTCAACATTTTAATTATTTTTTTTTACCCACGATCACATCACATTCCTAATAGTCTTATTTTGGACCACATCGTGAGTACATCCCTAATATATTTTAAAAGCCTTGAAATTAATGTCTCTTCTCTTTAGTTTGAGACAAATTCATCGTGGTTGAACCATCAGGTTTACCTCATTTCTCTTCCTCTCCTTCATCTGGAAGGTCATTTGGAGAAGCTTTCCCTGAACTTCCACATTCACTTGAGGATCATGGTGTTGAGCTTGGGATTGTTCTGAGTATTCAACCTTTGTCTTCTCGTTTGCCTCTGTCATATATAGGTCACCTTACAAATTTGGCCCAAAATCCCTTGATAATCCTATCCAGACTCTCAAGAGTCCTCAAACTTTTGATAATCTACAAGGACTGGTTATAGACCCTTTTGTGGTATCTCCACAAAATCCTTATAGTCCATATCATCAGCCTAGTGTTCCGTTGGAGTTCTCTCCTCATTCATCTTCGCCTCATCATTGGTTGTTTCTTATGGAGTCAGAAGGAGAAATTCCAGTCTCCTCTCTAAGTCAGTCAGAAGTTTCTTCCACTCATACTCCTCAAGTGGGTGATGATAAACCATATGAGTTCCCTCTGGAAGGTTTCCCTTATATAGGAGCCATCTTGTCTATCATTTATCCTATGTTTAGTGAGCCTTTATTTCCGCAAGGTTATACCTCTCTAGCTTAGTTGGTTTTGAGCACTCCCAGTGCCTCTTCATTGTATCAGAATCCTATCTAGTCTTCTTGCACTATGCCTACATTAGATATGTTCGTCTAGAAGATGACCTCTCGACCGATTGTATGAGTTGTAGTTACTTCAGTTCCTATTCAACCTACCATTCCATCTACACTTGTTTCATCATTTCAACCGACTCTTTCGGTTCAACCAATAGTCTTGGTAAGTAAGGTCTCGATAAGTTCTTCTACCCCTCAAGTGAGTGGACAGACTCTACCACCGCCTAGGGGGCAAGATCTGAATATCTCTATGATGTCAGGCCAAACCAATGTGAGTGGATCACAAACTCATATGGGGTGAGTGAGCCAACCTTTCTACGACGCTACTCCTAACCTTTTTGATCTATTTAGGTCAGGCAACGTCCAATACTAGCAGCCATATGTGGCTCAGGTTATGTTCCAACTAGATTATGTTCCATATGGGTCACAAGCCTTAGTTACCTCACCTTACATCCCTCAATATGGACTTTATGTTCAGCCTACCCAATCCACTCTGCCTAGTGGGTATGTCTAGATTCAATTTGGGAACTATCCAGGAACTGTCTAGCTACCTTTACAGCAATAAGGGAAACCTTTGTTGCAGCAAGGAAAAGCATTACAGTAGCAAGGACAACTGCTACAACTACAAGGGAAACCTTTACAATAGTCGTAGAAACCTTTTCAACTGCAGACACAGTTTGTTCAACAATCCTCCCAGCATTCGTCCTCGCAAGGCCAACCTTTGCAGCATCAAGGGAAATCTTTACAACAGCCACAAGGTCATCTTGTGCAATAGCAAAGACAATCTTTTCAGTAGTGACAAGGCCAACTTATGTAGTAGCAAAGCTAACCTTTGCAACAGAAGGCCATATATGCATATCAGTAGGGTCAGCCCATTCAGGGCCAAGGTCAACCTTTGCAAGGTTAAGCTCAACCCTAGGTGTAGCAAGTTCAAAATCCTTATGTCCAAGGGCAACAGGTTCAAAATCATTATGTCCAAGGGCAGAAAGTTCAAAATCCTTATGTCTAAGGGCAGCAAGTGAAAAATTTAGATGTCTAGGGTTAGCAGTTTCAAAATTCTTATGTCCAAGGTCAACAGGCTCAACAAATTTTTAACCCATATTCCTATCAACGATCTATGGCAGGACAGTATCAATTCTACCCAAGACAAAATCCTCCCTACGGGTAAGGTAACCTACAATTGGGGGAAAATCAAATTCCATATGGACAAAATCCTCCATTGTGGGGGAAAAATCCTTATCAACAAGGAGGGATTCCACAATTCAGGTCTATTCGAAGGCCCCAAATGCCTTTTAATATGTAATTTTCATTCTTGGCCATGTTGGAACTATCAGATGTTTCAAGGATCACCAATGATCCTATCCTTCATTTGCCTTACTGGCCTCCAGTTCCAATGAAAGTTCCGAGTAATTGCCCGAAATTTGAGGAAAAAGCGAAGGAGGATCCATAAGCCCAAGTGATGACATATCACCTCTAGTGCTTCTCTAATTCATATGTCGATGATTCCATCCATCTCTGAATTTTCCAAAGAACTCTCATAGGGGCTACAACAAAATGGTACATCGAATTGCTTCTAGGTACCTATAGTGACTTCAACACTCTCATTATGGCTTTCCTCACTCATTTCTAGCTGTCGGTTCACTATGAAACTGACACCTATCTGTTTATGTCACTTAAGCAAGACACTATGACCCATATCTCCGATCACATCCATGAATGGAGACGTCGACATCACCTGATCAAGTTTGAAATTGTTGATCAATTGTTGATGGAATGGTTCACAAAATCGTTTGTCAAAAAAATTGCTAAGGACATAGTTATGGGTGGATGTGTTACTGAGGAGCAAGTCGTTTCTCGTGCCCAGTATTTAGACCACGTCTACTCGCAATATAGCACATTGTACGAGATGTTACCCAATGCTCCAAGACCATCATCCAATCTGATAGCATCGCAGTCTTCGACTACACCACCTGTTGATGCAGTGATTGGTTCCATGTCTCAGACCCCCTCAAATTCTAATTCCAAATAGAAATTGGTCTTGAACATTGGTTCCAATGATCCCTTTCAAAATTCACCTGGTCCTGGTAAAACCTCTGAGGTTCACGTTGTTCAATCTACCACAGCAGGCAAAGCCTCTAATGGTAAAAACAAAGGCAAAGGAAAGGCCAAAGTTGATGCCCCGAAATAGGGCCCTCCTAAGTCATCTACTAGCGATGCTTCTCAAGGAAATCTGAAGTATCTGTGCCTCATCTGTGAGGAGGATCATTACACTAAATATTGTCCCTGATGATCTGAAGTTAGTCACTTGCTTAAAGGGACCCCGGTTGTCTTAAAGGAACCCTTTCCATCCCATTAGACCCAAATGGTAGACCAACCTTAGTCTTCTGCTCCCTCAGGTTCCCAAGTGTTTATGATGAACATGCTTATAAATGTGGCTTCCAGATCTAAATATTATCAAACCCCGATGGTAGGGAAAGAGAATGAAATTACTCCTTCCTCCTCTATCTTGTCGACCTCCAGTCCTCTACATATAGATCGACCTAATATTAATTTCGCTGTCTGACCACCCTCTCAAGGTGTGTTGCAAAAGTCCTCATATAATCTGAATGCTTGTGCTACTCAGAACTATAATATTCTTGAGGACTTGGCTCAAGTGCCATCAACTATGTCTACTCTCCAGGTCCTTCAAAGTTGTCCCTATTAGTAGAAGGCATTATTTTTGGCCTTTGGAGGTGTTGATCCATATGATTCAAATATCATTTTATTTGATCTGGAAAATCGTGTTCCATGCTTACCTCATCAAATTTCCTTTCTTATTCAAGTGATCATTAATGGGAAGACAATTCACAGGACCGTCATTGATGACAGTGCTTCTACCTATGTCATGCCTCTATCTTGTTGGAAGGAAATAGGTTCTCCTACCCTGAACCAATCATCTAACACGGTGGAAGCCTTTGATGGATGTGATTCTCAACCATTAGGTGTCCTTCCTAATCTTCTCATTACCTTGGGAGGCAAGATAGTTAATGTCGATGTAGAAATTGTTGATGCAAATATTAACTATAATCTTCTACTTAGACGAATTTGGACCCATGCTATGCATGCTGTAGCCTCCTCTCTATTCTGCATGCTCCATTTTCTTCGTCAAAGAGAAAATTGACATGGTTAACCAATTTTCTTTCTTTGCCTCTTCTTCCTCGGATGACAATGTTTCTTATGTGAAGAATATTGGTGCTCCTTATGAGAGTGTGTGGGCTGGACTTTTTAAAGATACCACCTTAATGGGTATTTTTCCTCTCCCACCTTCGCATATTGCCTCAGTCAACATGATCTCAATTAAGTCTGATCCTTGGGTCATTCTTCCTCCTGATCAAGTTGATTCATGGGGTCATGTCATGTCGTTAAGCCCTGCCAAGATTAATTATGTGGAGATTGTTTTGGCTTCAGCCTCAGTATCTACTAATCACACCACTTTGGGTACCTCTCTTGACGCGTATTCTCAATATCCCTGGCTTGGTTCTTCAGACTCTTCTGATCCCTTAATCGATACATTTCATACTGACGAAAGTATCATGGAAATTATGTCTTTTGAGGAAGCACCTTGGAATGATACTCATCATCGTTCCTCGTTCTTACCTGGCCAAGGAGCCATGTCTACCTATATTGAGAAGTTCTCTTCTCGTTTTGTGACCCAACCACTTTAGACACCTATCATGACCCATGAAATTTGGTTGGAAGGGAACATGGATAATATTACCCAAAAGGTGCCTATTAACATTTCTATTAAGCCTGGTACCATTGAAAACGTTCACATTGGAGTAATTTGTTCCCCTCGTGAGATCAAGCTTTATGCTCGTACTTTTCAAGAGTTTCGAGACATTTTTTCACGGTCGTATGAAGAAATGCCTGGCGTTGACCCAAGTATAGTCGTGCATGAAATTCCGAATTATCCTAATGCAAAGCCCATTCGCTAATGGCTTCGTCCTGTGCACCCAAGAAAAGCGGTTGCCGTTAAAGGGGAAGTTGAAAAACTTCTTAAATATGGATTTATTTATCCTATTCATCTGACAAATTGGGTATCCAATATTGTATTGGTGACTAAGAAGCAAGGCACCATTCAGGTCTATGTTGATTACAGTGACATTAATCGCGCTTGTCTGAAGGACAATTATCCCACTCCTTTTATAGACGAGATCATAGATGAATGTGTTGGGAATGAGATTTTCTCCTTTATGGATAGTTTCCTTGGTTATAACTAGATAAATATTGCACCCACTGGTCAACACAAGACCACCTTTATCTGTCCATGGGAGTAATTTTTGTATAAAAAGCTCCCCTTTGGCCTTAAGAATGCCAGGGCTACTTTTTAACGAGCGATGTCTTATTCTTTTCATGACATTAAAAACATCGTTCAACCTTATTTGGATGATCTTCCTACTCATTCACATAAGCGATGTGACCATCCCAATCACCTTCAATAAATCTTTCTTCATTGTAGACACTATAACATTCAGCTTAATCCACATAAGTTTGTCTTCTACATTGAGTCCATATTACTTCTCAGTTTTATTATTTCAAAGGGTGGTATTCGTTTTGATCCTCTCAAAGTTGAAGCTATTGTTAATCTACCCCCTCCCTCTTTGTTGCATCAATTACAGCTTTTGCAATGGAAATCGAATTTCCTTCGTCACTTTGTGCCTAACTATGTTGAGCTAGCTTCAGGTTTCACTCGATTGCTTAAGCAAGGAACTCTGTTTCGTTGGGATGAGATTGCCCAAAAGTATTTTGATGAATTGAAAGTTGTCCTCATTAATGCTCCTTTATTTCACCCTCCGAACTATCATCATGATTATTTCCTCTATCTAGCTGCAACTTCTAACACTATTATTATGGGCTTGGTGCAAGATGACAATGAAGGTCATGAACATGTCATTTATTACCTTAGTCACAATCTCCTTGACAATGAGACCTATTATGCTCATGTTGAGAAGTTGGATTTGGTGGTTGTTTAGGATGTTTAGCGCTTTCAACATTATATTCTCCTCCGCACTACAACCATGATTTTTGATTGCAACTCCATGACTTATATTCTGAATTGTCATTTGCTTGGGAGGAAATATTCCAAGTGAATTGTCATCCTCGAGGAATTTGAATTGGTGTTCACTATTACCAAATCGAAGAAATTAGTTGTCTTTGCCGAGTTGATCTACTCCTTTCCTCTACTTCTCTCACTATTCATGTTGATGAGCAGCTACCTGATGAGACTCTCTTTTTTATTAGCACTCTCGATCGTTGGTACGGTGATATCATCGTGTATCTCCAAACATCTACCTTCTGATCTACGTTGTCCAAGGATGATCACCAAAACATTTGGCATCAATCCCAACTATACCAGATCATTCAGGATACTTTATACTCCATTGGTGTCGATTCAATTATTCGTTGATGTTTAACTCTCAATGAGGCTAAAAGAGTCTTAAATGAATGCCATTCTGGCGCATGTGGTGGTCATCTTTCTGGCTATGCCACTGCTCAAAAGATCCTTCGTGCTGGTTACTTCTGGCCCTCCATCTTTAAGGATTGCATTCCTATTGTCAGCAAATGCCACCAGTGCCAGATTTATCAGTGGAAAATGTGTGCCCCACCATCTCTCCTTCACCCCGTTATTACCGTTGATCCCTTTACCAAATGGGGCATTGATTTTATGAAATGTAAACCTCATTCAGTCGGGGGGGCATAGTTATATTATCGTTGGCGTGTATTACTTCACCAATTGGGCCGAAGCGATACCTACATATTCAGCCGACAATAAAACGGCGATGCAATTTCTATTTAATCATGTGATTTCTAGGTTTGAAGTGCCTCAAGCCATTGTCATTGACCATGGCTCCCATTTTCGCAATTATATGATGGCTAAGATGACTTCAAAATTGGGCTTGTGTCACGACAACTCAACTTTGTATTACCCTTAGGCCAACAGCCAAGTTGAAGTGGTAAACAAAGTTTTAGTTACTATGCTTTAGTGCACCATTGGGATGCACAAATCCAATTGGCATCTCATGCTTTTTTCAGCTCTGCCTACCGAACATGGACTAAAGACGCAACTGGATTCACACCTTTTCAACTCGTTTATGGTCTGGAAGCTACTCTACCGATTGAATGTGAAATTTCCTCACTCAAATTGGCTATCGAACTACTCCCTGAAACCTCACCTCAAGAAGAGCATCTCCTATATTTGGAGTGACTCGATGAAACTCATCATCTCACTGCTTTAGTCATTGAAGCACAACAAAAGTGAGTTAAATCCCATTTTGATTAGTCGGTCTCTCCTTGTGCTTTTTATGAGGGTAATTTGGTCTTGCTATATGAACAAGCTAACAATAAGCTGGGAGAAATAAAATTTGAACCCATGTGGCATGGGCCCTATATTGTCAAGTGTGTACTACAAAAAGGGGCCTATGAGCTAATTGATTATGAGGGTAACCCTTTGAGAAAGCCCCACAATAGGATATACCTCAAAAATTATTATGCGTGAGTCATCTCACATGATTACTTGTGTACATAAGTGTGTTATTCATTTTTGTGTAGTTTTGTTTGGTGTGTTTTTTCAAGCAGCTTTCTTACTTATTATGTCTTCACCTCGTTTGCAGATGTCTATGAATCCTTATATCAGTTTTGCTGATGGTGCTTGTTGTAGAACCCGAAATCTATCATCAGTGGCATGGGCTATTTATGCCCCTCATAGTGAGTTGATTGATCTTCAAGGTATTTTTTTGGGTCAAACAACTAATAACATTTTTGAATATAGCACAGTTATCGAACTCTTGTCAAAAGCCATTTCTCTTAACATTCGAGAAATGGTTGTTAACCTTGATTCACTACTTCTTGTTCTTCAGCTCAATGACCAATATTCTATCAGAAACCCTTAGATATTGAGAATGTATTTGCGTATTCATCTGTTGGAAAGAAATTTGATTATATCACATATCATCACATTCCTAGGCATATGAATACATTAATATATGCATTGGCTAATTATGTTTTAGACAGACATTTACGTAATATGTGAAAAACATTGTATCGTAGTAAACAGGAAATATAACATATGTGTATATGTTGATAATGTTTGAGTGTAATAAATCAACATCCAAAAAACTATAAATATGTGTTCTGAATACATCGATGGCTAGAATGCCTCAAAACTGTAAATGCTAAACTATGGACTATTATGTGTGGTGATCATGATAACATGTTACTGCTCATACTACACGAGTCAGTAATCATCGAATCCGATCTGACACCGCCACTGTGTGCCTCTGATAATAGCGAGGAATGTCCTCGATCTGTGCATACTCTGGGATTCCTCTAGTCAAGCCCTCCATATTTTGGGCAATCTCTTCTTCATTGTCCACTCCTTCTTGATAAGGAGTGACCTCAAACTGTCAATCCATGCATCTATCTATAGAGGACATCCCTACTAGTATTTCTAGTCCAACATCTGCAATTACACTATAAATATGTCATGAATACATATATGCAAAAACCATAAAAAACCAAAAAACATATTTTTTTTTCTCACCTCCATCATCAAAGTCTTCTTCCTTTAGGAGCGGCATGTCAGGATCACCATGAAAGTTAGTCCCGCTATGTGGCCAATCCTCCACCATGATCAATTGTCATCTGAGCCACACGAAGAAGGTGCGATTATACGACATGTGTTGTCCCCCTCCAGTCTTGGGCATCAACTCACACCAATGGACCATCCGTGGATCTCGTGGTATCAGGGGGTTCACCTCCACTAGCTGATAGTGGAACAGTGGGATTTCTTCCAGGAAGAGAGTCACCAAGATGGATCCATATCAAAATTGCTTCAAGTACCTGACTTTGCATTTGGATAACTGACGTTTCAAGTTTACCTTCATGGTCTCCGCCCAGTTGTAAACCATGGGCGCCAAGTAATCCACAACATACTGGAACCGATATTTGTTGGACTCATGTAATGTTTGAGCCCCAGCCACTCGGTTGATGGTTAAGAGAATTACCTTCAATACAAGAACATTTATGGTCATGATGTTGATCTTGCCACTTGTAGATTTCAGAGCTCCTGGGCAATGTTCGGCAAGGAGCATGTTTAAACTTTCCCCGATGGGTCTGCCTCCATACAATTAGGCTGGTTCCCCTATGTGGGACAGTCCATTAATGAAGTAAATATCTGAAGTCTCTATCTCTAGCTCTTGGTCATGGATCACAAATAGCTCTCATCTAATGTTCCATAGACTAATCAGGTATTGGAGCAACTCAGGTTGAGCCCAAAGCCTTGGTGTAAGAAAGAACTTGAGGAGCCCACAGTTGCTTAATGCATCCAGATAGTTTGGATCTTCCAATGCCAATGAATCTATTCTTTCATGCTAACATTATTTTGACTTGATCACCATCTTTTCATGCCTTGATTTTCTTGCAAACACCCCACATTTAGCCTAACATCAATTTTTGCAAGTGACATTTCCGATTTCAAGTAATGAATTTGAACAAAAATTGAAAAATTTTAGTTCTCAACACTGACACGACTGTTTTTAAAATAGGTGTGTCAATGTCCCCATGCCAAAAACCCCCAATCGACGCGGTCCCATGCCTATATCCCACGTTGACAGAGGGTGAATTTTTTTTCTAAAAATCCCTCAAAACCCCTGAAAATATGGTTAAGTTCTTGCAAAACATGTATTAATGCAAATATTAGGGCCTCAGCTCTTACCTGCAATAGATGGTTCGTCGATCGGTCTCTTTGATCCACAGTAATCTACTCCTGAGGATTTAGGGCACAAGTGGGTAAAAATTATCTCCAAATGAGGTAAATAAGGTAAATGATAAAAACATTTTACTTTTTTCCCTTTTATAAGCTTTTCACTCTGTTTTAAGGTTTTAAAAAGTATTTTTCGCCCTTTTTCCTTAGAAAAGGATAATGCATTTGCTTCGTGTGCAGCGACAAGTAATGGTTTTCCTGTGGTGATGAAAAACTTGAGTTGTATTTAACCTCTTTTCCTGACTCGTAAAAAATGAAATGAAAAGATTGTTGAGTATTTTTCCCTTTTTGATTCATTAAAGAAAATAAAAATGGGAGTTCTCTTTAAGCTCTTTTTCTACTCTCAAAACACCAAAATATTGCTGAGTTCTTGTCATTTTGACCTTGTAATTGGTTTCGAAATGTCGTTTACTGAGTATATGTTTACCCCTTTTTCAGGCTAGGATAAAATATTTACAAAAAAGGTACTTCTTGACTAACATGGTCAAGAGGTTCTTTCGAGTATTGTTTTCTACCTTTTCGGGCTTGAGATACAACTTTACGAAAAGGGACCTTTTGGATTTTTCTTTTCCATGTCTTTTCAAACTCTATAAACATGAAAAGGATACCAAGTTTTCCCTTTGTCAGACTCGTTAAAAAATTAAACGACATCGGATTCGTCACCATGACAGACATGTGCTTCTTCTTCCTAGGGCTCATTAATCTTACTAGGTTAGATCTATATGAAGGATGGACTTACATTACAATCATATGATATCTCCTTCAAGCTTGTGATAAAAAATAATTGGGGTACCTGCCAGAAATGGTGGGGGAAAATGGAAAATTTTTACCAGTTGTGTCAGCAGCTTGTCACTCTTGAACATGACACTCTTCTGCTTTGTGTTGGGTTGGGACATCCCCCCTTCACCATTGACCTTCCTGGGTTTGGGCCATCATTTTTTTCCTTTCCATTTGATCTCTACCATGTCATCATGACCTCTGATAATATGGATGCCAAAAGTTGCCAAACTTTGGATTCATGTCACTGATATGTTCAAGAGTTGTCCTTTTGTAGTTTACACTCATTCTTGATTCTATGTATCATCCATAATCATTCCATTCCCTTGTCTCACATCAATGATGTGGGATACATCATGGCCCTCCTTCGATATGGTCACTTTCTATCGACTTCAACTCATTATCCAAGAAGTTGGCTGAGAGACTTCCTTCTAGTACCTTAGAGCTTGCATGCCTTAATGGCAAGTTCTTCGCACTCAATGACAAGTTCTCATCATTGGATTTCAATCGAGTGAGATCACGGGTGTTCGAATTCAGTTCCTTATTCACACTCCTTGAATTGTGCAGCTGGTACCTTGAGAGCCATTGTCATTATTGGTGGTTTATCTTGTGCTTGTTAACAGTTCACATCATTGACCAGTAATCAAGCGATTTTCTAGCACGTTTGACTTCAACACTTCTATTCACATGCTAGAAATTATACTTTGATCGAGTCGTGTTAGAGTACAAGACCCTGGGCTTAGATTACAAAAGTCCAAGTTGCATGGAGATGTGACATGATCATGCTTACATACATGTCTCTTTCATATGGATGGTTGCAACCATACCATGAGTCTATTATATGAGATCCTTCTCATTATTGGATGGCTGCGACCATGCCTTGGGTTTGATATGATCCTTCTTACTGGATGGCTATGCCCATACCTTGGATCCATTTACGTTATATTCTTCTAGATGGCTGCATCCATACCATGATTCATGTATCATAGATTTCAGTGATGTATATGTATCTATGCTTTCTTGCAGGTTTTCCGACGACAGTCTCCAGTTCGATGCATCTACTCATAAAGCATTTCACCCCTCACTCTTGTTTGGCCTTCATGCTTTAGAGGGCATCTATTACACATCATTTTGTCATTATCCTTGTAATCCCCATTCCTTGATCCTGGATTACCTCTACAGTGACCCTCGTGTGTTTCCTTGTCATGAAGAACATGTCCTTACATCCCTCATCATCTACAGATCATTTCCCTCTTACATCATTTCCCAAGAATATTCATTCAAACCTAGTTTTCAAGACTGGCACTAGCACTCAGTTTCTTCCCTGTGCCGATTTGCAGAGTTTAAGACTGGGCCTAGTGCCCAACGACACTGGTAACCCATTTATGACCCATGCAGATGCTCTTTTGGCATGCTTTTAAAAATGGAGTTAAAGCTTCTAGATCTAGAAGCTTCGCGAATGTAAGTCTGGTAAATGGTTGGGAAATATAGAGCCGAGAGAGATTGTTTGGGCTCTTTTCCCCTATTAAGATGGAACAAGCCAAAATGGATAAGGTCTCTCCCATCATAAGAGGATCCATTTCCCCTATCTCAAACTATATAAACTCATCCTTTTCCAACCTCAGCTAGCTAATGAAGGAGCTTGAATAACCAGAAATATCTTAATAGCTTTAGCCTTCTAGTTCATGTTTGTAAAGGGAGAATAAGCTTGTAGTGTTTGGTTTGGAGAAAATAGGAAGAAGCCTTGAACTTACATTTTCTGAGGGTGAATCATGAGATGCTAATAGTGGTTCTAGAACCCGGACATGTCAAAGGAGACCTACAACGCTAAGGAAAAGGTTGTACTTTCCTTTTTGTCTTATTAATAATACAACTGATATTTTGTTTCCTATATCAATTGCATATGTTAGTTGGTAGCTTAAGACTCCTTAGCCTCTTAAGTATATTGAATATTTTTTATGCTATCATGTGTGCTTTGGTTTCTTGTCTCATTGTTTCAAGTGGTTGATTGACACTAAGGAGCTAATCATTGGAGCAAAGGCACAAGGACTTCATCAAACAAGGATTAGCGATACAAGAGGTAGGATCTTATCCATTCCCAATCTGAGGGAACTTGTATTAGATTGTCTTGTTTGTGGCTAGACCCTCTCCCCTGGGCTTGAGGGATTGTCGCTATCCATAGAGAGAATCTTCCTACTCCACATGTACCAAAATTCTAAGACAAAGATTCTGAGATCTTGGTCACTAGATGGTCATATGAATTAGAGCTTATAGGCATCAAGGGCTAACGATAGTGTGGCCATGCATGTTATCAAGTATATGCTGAGACCATCTAATGACAGGTTTAAATCATTTGAGAGTCATCCAACAACCTCAATTACTCTTGGGTTTATGTTTTCGTGTTCCCACACTTTTGAAATTTTTCAAGAATTTTATATGTGCTTATTTAAAAAGTCTTAGCCCCAGATCCAAGGCCATAGCAAATACGAAGGCATAGGCAGCCCAATTTTCATATCTGCAAGCTTGATATACAACCTCCTTTGACATATATTTATATCTCTCGTTCACACCTAGGTCATCCAAACCATTTGCATGCACACAGAGAACTAAAATTTCTCCCAATCATGGGGAGTTTACCCAAGGATTGAACCTCTCACTTCCACACAGGGAAGAAGGAATCCATTAGAGAAAATAAAGCAATTTATTAACATACGAGATACAAATTGTTTTCCATAGAAAATATAGATAAATACAAATAAATTTAGAGCCTCATTAAAAAAACCATAAAACAATTAAGAATTTTAGTCAACAAGATTCATGCACCAACATCATGCTACAATGCAACATTTTTCACGGAGAATTTCCTTAAATTCATAGCTCTCAACTTAGAGCTTTTCACTACAATTCGAAAGAGAAAAGCAACCGAATCTAGGACTTGAACTTTCCACCAACCTTAGACCTATTGTACCCAAAATTAATTACAACAAGCACCCCCGAGCTAGATCCACGATCTAAAGGGAATTTCTTTTCAAAAGCCTTATATAAGAGGCCTTCATCAGGACATGGACGATAGGGAATAATAATAATGGGTGGCTTATCAGCTAGTCACACACAATATAATGCATAGTAAGGGTGGCATAGCAGTTGGGTCAAGCACTCTAAGAATGGTTTATCAACACTTGGTAAGGACACATAGTGGTTTATCAACTATGTCAAGTACTTAATGAATGGTTTATCAATGCCATAGAAAACACCCTTCTTTATGTGGTTTATCGGCCCTAACAAACACCCTAAGTGGTTTATTTATTGTGTCGAGAACTCCATGAGTGGTTTATCAACCCACAATGAGCACTCATTATTTCCTCATGCTCCTTTGGTCACAATTCTTTCTTTTAGGGAAATCTCAATTCTTCAACTCATAGCTCTTTTTAACTTTTCTCATAAGCTCCAACAAGAAGAGGTTCAACTCCATAGTACTATGCATTTACTTTTTTATTATTTCCTCAAGATCTCTTCATGTTCCTCTTGGATTGTTCCTCTTCTTTTCTTTTTCATTATTCACACCATAAAATTAATTTAAGGTACCAACTAATCCCATTTGGGTTCATCCTTCCTCTTCCCTCTTAGATAATGGATTTGGGGTCCCACACTTTAGGCCATTACATTATTATATTACAAAAATAAGGGGAATAAATACCAAAGGTATCACAAAAATAACCCAAAAATTAAAAATTGTTTAAAAACTAAATAAAAACAACTTAAACAAAAAAAGTCAAAATAACATAATAAAAATAAATTACTAAAAAATAATAAACAAATTATAAAAAAAAACAAACATTTAAAATATAAGTTTAAAAAAACCTAACAAAAATATTAGGAAAAAATCAAAACAGTATAAACTAATTAAAATCAAAATTTAAGAAATAAATTAAAAATAAAAAAACAAAACAAACAAAATTAAACAATTACAAAAATTTAATTAAAAAGCAAAAAAAACAAACTTTTATTAAAAGTTTAAAATGTTATTTAAAAAAAACATATTGAAAAGGATAAATAATACAACAAATGAAACAATAATATAATTTAAAAGAATTTAAAAAACTAAACTATAAATTAAACACACACACATTTAATTAATATTAAAAAGCAAATTAAAAATAAAAATCGAAATCATCATAATAAATAAATAAATTATAATTAATAATAATAATAATAAATTTAAAAAACTTAAATAAGTTAGTATGTTGTTTATTATGTTGGGAAAACACGTGAGTTCTAAGCTACAAATAAACCCTAAACATGTCATGAGCTGACAGAACGGAATATTAGAAGCAATCAAGAACATTGAGTTTATACCGTAGATTATTTTTTTAATCTCTATTTGGGGGCACTAAATTGATTTCTATTTTTGGCACAAAAAATTCTCATCTGAGGGCACAAAAAACACCCGTCTGAGCCAGCAAGTTCTTTGAGGATTGATCTCAGTTTTTTGGGAGCAAAATTCTGTGATGATAGTTTCTATTGGCAACGAGGTTCTATGATAGTAAATACATGTCTGGGGGAAGTGATTTTGTGATGTTTGATCTTTAGTGATGGTAAATATAGGAGTTGTCTATAATGCGACTTTTTGGAGATTCTGGTGACGGAATCCGGCGGAAGAAATGAGGTTAAATCTTGATTTTTAGCAGTTAAAATGGTTTTTTAACTGCATATTTGGATTCAGGGCCCTGGAAAACCCCTGGGAGCCATGGATTGTGCAGAAACTAGCTATCAAACTTGGGATTCCAATGAATTGCTGCCGGATTTTGACCGGAAAAATCTGCCGGAAAGGCTTTCAAAAAGTCGCGTTATAGACTACTGCGTAAATATATGTTTGGGTTAGAGTTTTTTCGATGTGAAGCATTTGATCCTTGCAATAGTGGTAAACTTTGGAAAAGTAATTGATCTCTCTGGTGAAGTATTTGATCTCCTTGGTGGTGAACTTCAACCTTATAAAATTGATCTTTAGCGAAAAAATTCGACATTGTAATATTGAACTTTGGCAATACTTGTTCTATGCGGTGACAAGAATCTTGACCCTATAATATTGATCTTCAGTCTTCATGCTGGCACTACTTGTCTTCTTTTAGGAATTGAAGTCTCTGTGGAGTCAATATTTCAGCTAGGGTTTTTTTATAGTTTTAGAAGTAAAAAAATATTATTCAACACACGTTCACCATCTCTCTCTATTGTTTTGGGTCTCTCTCTACAGTTTTGGGTCTCTTGGATGGTTTTGGGTCAAACAAACATTACATAAAGTTAAATTTGTGTTACAAACACCACTACAGACAACTTTGATGGGTGCATACATTCCCACTTTCTCTCCTTTAAGTTTTGCTTATTTACATTATGAGTACTTCCCCTCATATTTCTAAACCCCCCTCTAGCAAAAGGATATTAAGTAAAATTACCCTAGAAAGTCTTTATGAGTACATTTAATCTTTAGAAAGGTGAAGAGAAGAAAGAGAAAACCATTTTAAACTAGAATTAACTACAATGCTTGACAACAACCACAAATCGTTAGAAAATAAAATAATCTCACTCAAGACTAAACTTGAAGGAATGAAAGGTAGAATTCAAGAAATCAAACATAGTAAACATGAAATGGTCAAATAAAATGACACTTTGAAAAGCGAGATTAAAAATCTAAAAGAGAAAATACATAATAACTCAACCCTAAATAACACAGAGAATAAATTAGATATTAAACCCATAAAATAGGAAATTAATAAACTAATTGTACTGGACCATGAGTGCCAAAAAAGATCCTTACACCTTATAATTGTTGGCATCAAAGAAAAACAATGAAGACACATTAGAAATAGTTAAATAACAATTAAAGACAAAATCTCAAATTCAACAACTTATCTCAATGAAGAAATAAGGGTAGTAAAAATACTTGAACATAAACGCAAATTAATTTGTGTCAAGGTCAGTTGTAATGACCATAAATCAGATATACTTAGGAAATTCCCTAGCTTAAAACGAATATGAATCTTTATAAATGAAGATCTCATTCCAGAAGACCAAGCTGAAATTAGGAAAGAAATCCAAAAGGTCAAGGAGGCAAGAAAAGAAGGGAAATGGGAAATCATTAGGAATATAAAAACTATTATTAGTGATAGAGTCTCAAACACGAGTGATAAATAGGGAATAACATCACTCTGGATCCTCTTTTGGAATTGTCGTGGTTTTCCATGGTGTAAAGGTCCTATGTTAAGTTGGATCCCGAGTGATATTGATCTTATTTTTTTAGTTGAAACTTGGGAGCATAACGAATCTAAGGTCCCTCACCTTGACATATTCACTCTTTGGTTAGCTTGGAATAAGAAATCCTCCAAAAGAGATTTTGGTGGTATAGCCTATTATATTAGGAACATTTTTTCCTCTCACATCTTAATTCATAAAACCAATCCCTTCAATCAGTACATTAGGATCGGTATCTCTAATTCTACAACCAATAGGATCTTTATTGCAATATTTTATTTCACCCCTATCAACTCTAGATCCTATAAGAAAAACAACATGGATAAGAATTGTCCTGTCAATACCTTAGAAAATGACATTGACAACCTAAGGAATGAAGGTCATATCCTCTTTCTTGGGGACTTTAATGCTTGAACTCATACAAACTAATCTATTATGTTAAGTAACAACTCTAACCCTCACCCCCTGTGCCTTGAAGAGGATGGTAACTTAGCTAATAGATTCAAGAGAAGCCCTGAAGACATAATCGAGAAGTTATTTCGCATTGAGCTCCTCGAACTTTGTAGTTCCTATGACCTAATCATTTGTAATGGTATTAACAAGTGGCATCTCTCTGGTCAGATGACATGTTTCCATAGGTTGGGTAGTTGTTAGGAAACCAACTCACAGAAAGATAAAAAGATAGATCAACGCCTTAGAATTCAGCCTCTTCGAGGGGGCAACCTCCTTTACATTCCACAAATGAACAATTCTTGGATGCTTCAAATGACTAAACCACCCTTCTATATATAGGAGTCTAAGGGGTCATAATATAACCCAGCCGACCTAACAATAATAATATAAAGCCACAAAAATAACAATAAAGGGATTCTATGGGGCATACTAATAACAATATGGGGACAATAGGGGAACAATAATAACAATAAGGGATACAATGACAATAGAAATGGGGGAACCACTAGTATTATAGGGGCCTAACATGCCCCTCTCCTTTCGAAAAGCATTGTGCTCAACTCTTGAGTAGTTCTGGGTGCTTCTGTATAAAATTCTCATCCTCCCATGTGGAATCTTTAGCAGATAAGTTCTTCCACTTGATGAGATACTCCGAAATTGATCGATTTCGTAGTTGTCGAGTTATTTTTTCTGTGACTGCTTCCGGTTCTAATATGATTTTTCCTTGTCAAGTTCTAGCAATATTGTTTGAACTGGGATCTTGTCACCTATAAACTTCTTTAAACATGAAATATGGAAAACTAGGTGCACTTGGGAAGCTGCAAGAATCTCCAATTGGTATGCCATAGTACCAATCTTTTGTAACACCTTGTACGGACCATAAAACTTTGGTGATAATTTATTATCCTTTTTAGCTTGCTTGAGGGACATTTGTTTATATGGTTGTATCCATAGTAATACCCAGTCACCTACATCAAAACTTCTTTCACTTCGATGTTGATCTGCTTGTTGTTTCATTCTATTCTACGCCAACGTGAGGTTATCCTTTAAGAGTTGGAGAACTTGTTGTTGATGCTCGATGTGATGTTCCACTGGTTGAACCTTAGAATTTTCTCTTAAATATGATGTGATGGATGGTGGATGATATCCATAAAGTGCCATAAATGGGGTCATTTTTGCTGCAGTATGGAAGGAAGTGTTATACCACCATTCAGCCAGAGGCAACCATTTGACCCGTTGCGTCTATTTATCAGATACAAAGCAACGCAGATATCCTTCCAAACATTTGTTTACTATCTTATTTTGCCCATGAGATTGAGGATGATAAGATGAGCTATGAGCTAACTAAGTACCGAGACAAGAAAATAATTTTGTCCAAAACTTTCCAGTGAAAATGGGATCTCTGTCACTTACAATAATCTTTGGGTTTCCATGTAGCTTTTGAATTGTTTCCATAAATGTAGTAGAAATTGTATTAGCTTTAAATGGATGTGATAATGCACAAAAGTGTGCATACTTGGTAAGACTGTCAACTACCACCATGATGGCACTCTTTCCGTTGGACTTGGGTAAACCTATGATAAAATCCATTGAAACCTCCTCCCAATGTTGGCTTGGAATGGATAAAGGTTGTAATAAACCTGGGATCTTAATTGTTTCAACTTTATTTTGTTGGCAAACCAAACATTTCGCCACAAACTTTTGCATATCCGATTTAAGGCCATCCCAAAAAAATTTCTTCTTAACCTTGTGGTAGGTTTTTAAAAATCATGAGTGCCATCCTAAGGTAGAAGAGTGCAATTCCATAAGAATCTTTTGTTTGAGTTGGGAATTCTTACATAGGTATAAGTGATATTTGTACCATAACGAATCATTTTTCCAGCTAAATGTATCATATGTACTAGGATCTTGTTGTATCTTTGGAATGAGTGCCCACACTTCTTTGTCATTCTTCCATTCCTCCCTTGCTTTGTTTATTCAATCAGGTTGGATAATATAAACAGCGCACAACAATGCTTCCACATCCTCATCCTTTCTTGAGACTGCATCAACCACAATATTTTGCTTCCTTTTCTTGTAGATGATTTCAAAGTCATAACCCAACATCTTTGTGACCCTTTTTTGTTACTCTTCAAAGGATAATCTTTTTTCTAAAAAGTATTTAAGACTATCATGATCCGTTTTTACCTTGAAGTGTCTTCCCATTAGGTATGGTCACCATTTATTAAGTGCATGTAGTATTGCCAACATTTCCTTCTCATAAATAGCTTTGTGTAAATACTTTCCATTAATTAGACGAGTTTCGAAAGCAATGGGTCTTTCATCTTGCATTAAAACTACACCAATTCCATTTCCTGAAGCATCACATTCCACAATAAAGGTTTTTGTGAAGTCTGGAGTAGCTAAGAGCGGTGCTTGGCACATTGCCTCTTTAAGATGTTCGAAGGCCTTTGTTGCTTCTAGAGTCCATGAAAATGCATCTTTCTTCAATAATGTTGTTAGAGGTGTTTCTATTCTCCCATAATTCTTAGCAAACTTGTGATAATACCTTGTCAACCCAAGAAATCCTCGCATATGCTTTATGGATGTGGAGATTTTCCATTCCTTAATGGCTTTAATTTTGCCAGGGTCTACCTTAACACCTTCATGAGATACAATATGACCCAGATATTCCACCTCTTGTACTCCAAAGAAACATTTG
>APFE031138838.1:0-20054 GCA_000404065.3 Pinus taeda | reverse complement strand
GAAGCTTCCTTGGAACCTACACATGTCACAAAAACAATCCACTTTCCATATATGAAGTAAAATATATTATTTTCTAATGCTTAATCAAGAATTTCTCTTAAAAATGCTTAAAAATAAATAATATTTGGAAGATATAAATGAGACCCATTAATGGTGAACAATAGGGAAAATGAAGTGACATGTTGGTGAATAATGAGTGATATAATGGAAGCATAGGTGAAAAATGTATGGTAATGAGTGATATTTGTATGACATTTTGAAGTCCAAACAATCACAACATCTATATCATCAAGATTTTCATGTGAATCCAAATCAGCATGTAAAGTAGCATCAAAATATTATTCAAATTCATCATTTGTCGATTGATCTTGGTCATTTGAAATGGAGAGAAGATGTCGATACCATTCAATGATTTTCTTTTCAGAAGACTTATTATCTAAAGCAAATATAGAAAAATATGATAAAATCTCAAAGAAAAACAATCCACTAACTCCATTTTTTTCTTTTAAGGGCTTGCATTTCACTGCATAAATTGTTTTAGTCATAATTCTCAAGGACATGCCAAAATTCATTCAAAAATTGTTTCCATGTGTGAATAGAAGAAATTTGTAAAGTCTCACACTAGATTTTAATCCAACCATAAAAAGAAAGAGTGAATTTTTTTTTATGAAGGAATTGATTGATATGTTAAAATGCATGTGTCCATCCCTGGCCATTAATTCTAATCTTTGACAAGAGTAAAATATCTTTGTAAGAATGGCTACATGATAGAGAACCAAAAAATACATCTCCAGATAGGGGTTTGTGTAGAAGCCATTAATAATTAAAACCATAAAAAGGAAAGACTCCACAAGGTCCATTTTTCATTGGCCCTCCTTTTAACGTCATTTTGTTGGCATAGGAAAATTCTCCAAGCCAAACAAGAGGGATTTACCTTATGGCATGTTCTAATTAGACCTACTCATTTGGTATAGCAATTTCCACCACTATGTAGGCCTAATTGCCACCTACTAAATAGATTTCTCATTAAAAGGATACTTTCTTATTGAAGCGTTTATAAGTTCCAAATGCATTTCTAATATATTATGCATATACAATCAATATTATTCTAACATATTTCTTATCCTAATAATAGTAATAAAAGGTTGATTGCAAGTATAAAGTAATTACTTAAAGCAAGAAAGAACTCATCACCTTGAGTATAAATCAAACTATCATATTCAATTCCCATATATAGGGAATAATTCACATGGAAATAATATCAAATATGTGCCTACAATTAAATCCATAGTAAATTCATAATATTTCTTATAGAAACAAATGACATAAATGAAAAATGATAAGAATTTATATAAATAAAAAAATCAACAAAAATACACAAATACATGAAAATATTATGAATTAGTTTATCTCTATATTCATTCTTAAGAATTTTTTCCTTAGTTTGAGATACAAGCAAAAACCTCTAGCATTTAATTCTCATATTGAACTTGATAACAATACACAAGTTACAATTCCAAATCTTTTCAACTCTTAGTTCTTCAATCTTTTCTTTAACTTGATAGGAATATAAGTAAAAGTTCTTGATTTTCCAACTTGCTTTGGCTAAAACTACTTTCCTTTTCTAACTCATTCTTTGATATTCTTTCCTAAAAATATTGGGAAAATCCTATCAATATCTTCATATAAACAGGACAAAGCACATTGTGTTTTTGAGATGTATCACATTATCGTTTAATTTGTTGTGATTTGATTGCACTATGTCATTTGTAGTAATCAATTATCTTTTGTAATTTCATGGTACAATTTATGATATCATGGCACTTATCATATGCAATATCCTTGCATTAATCTCAACAATCTTATGACACCCGTACAAATTTCAAAATGAAATTAACAAAACCCTATCATTGATTGATTATCAAGTAGGTAATCATATTATTAAAGAAAAGGGAAACAATAGTATTTCAACAAAATGAAACCATTCCCTAGATATTCTACACCTATGTAACTTTCCAACAAGCTATTTCATGCTAAATTTCACCACCTGAAACTAAAGATATAATGCATGGAAACGAGCATTCAACATCCATTGAGCTACCCTTTGAAGAATTCTCAACCACTGATCAATAGGATTATTTTTTATCACACATGCATTGGGGGAAAGCATTCTAATGTGTTTATATTATTTTTAATTCTCAATATGGTTTGTGGGAGAAATCATGGAAACTATAGAAACTTGGACATATGATATTTTAAGAGCCATGTCATCATTGTATTGTGTTATTTATTCCTTATATAGTTGTCTGAATACCTTGTCAATCTAGGTATCCCAAACATAGCATGTCATGTGTCCTTGTTAGTCTAGGTGTCCCAATCATAGCATGTCACATGTCATGAAGTAGTGTATGTGCATAGCTTGACTAGAATTGTAATGAAAAGTTGAATCTAGATATCCAAAATTCTAGAAAATCCAATAAAAGAAAAATAAAACAATCTTGCATCTTGGATGCCATGTACAATAGACATATATGATATAACACATTAGAAAGGACATGTAAACTAATGAGGGGGATGCTAGGTAGATTCCATGTAGGATAATCATGTTGAATTGGTGAGGTGATATCATCATAATTTGGATATCTAGATCGCACCAAAAAGGCAAATCCAAATATCTAGATTTTGGAAATTTGGAATAATCTAAAAATCAACACAAAAGAAATCTTGGATGTTGAATGTTGCATAGAATAGCCACATAGTATTCCACAAGAGATAAAGAAAAGCCTCGTTGGAATGAAAGTGTTGAGGTGGGATGATAAGTGTATGTTGAGGTGACATGATGAATTAGCCACGTAAAAATTTCCAAATATCCAAAGCTCACAAGAATTGTGGATTCATAAATCCAAAATTTGGAACAAATGCTAAAAGATGATTAAAGAAAATCATGGATTTGAAATTCCATAGATTTCATAAAAGGCACAAATAAAGGAAAAATGGATTTGGATACTTAGAGATAACTGATAAGATGAATAAAATGAAATATCATATTACAGTTAATGCATAGGATTATACATGTGAGAATTCATGTCATATTAAAGGCAATCTAGTTATCCTTAAGGACTAGGATGGCAAGGAAGCAAATGACAAGTGGATGATAAGTGACAATTAGTACCATGTCTCAAATCCTAAGTCACATTATGTGTCATACTACCATGTAATGATTCCATAAAAAGATGTCACATTAGAATTCCATGTAGGATGCCACACTACATATAGTGTTAGCCTAATTCTGATGTCCCGGATGACATCATCTTGATCAGGGTCCTAATATTTTTGGAATCCAGATAATGAGGCTAGTGAGAAAATAAAAAAATTAAGTAAAAATACGAATAGCTTGATACTGGATGTCAGGCAAGAGAGACAAGTCCGTGCAAATAGAGAGAGGTGTGAATCATTAGAGGACACATGTCAAGCTAAATTTCACATGGTTGTGAGAGGTCACAATCTTGACCAAAGTTCATGGTTCCACTATAAAGCTCTAATTTCATCACCTAACATGAAGAGGAGGATGATCCATGTGTTTGAATACCATATGCATGTGGCCAATGCAAGTCATAAGATTATCTAGATCTGAATGGAGGTTGTTAAATAATGGTTAACAAGGAATACCTTTGTTGGATGCTTGAACCTTGATATATGCTTAAAACACATGCAATCCAAGGTTTATAATATAAGGGGAAGCTATAATAATCAAAGAAATGATTATATATTCAAAATTTGGATATCATTATATTCAAATATAAAGGATAAATTTGAGGTTTCTAGCATAAAAGTACTTGCTAAAGGATAAGATCCAAAGGATTGGTTCTCATGAATCCATAAAAATGACAAAAGATAGACATAACTAAACCATAACATTAAAACAAGATAATGAAACAACCTTTGATCTACTTAAAGGACAACTCACTAGATTTCCTAATAAACCAAAGAAAGATAAAAAATAAGGTTAAAATCAAGTAGTGAATATATTGAAATCAATAATATATATATATATATACCTCAAATCAGTAGGTTAGGAAGTAAAATCCAAGATTTAATGGATGCCCCTTAATATTTTGCAAAAAATAAAATAAAGACATCAATAGACCCCAGAAAGTTTCATTTGATGCCTAAAATGGCTCTAGAAGGTTTTAGACCCTAAATTTTCAAATTGGGACTTACCACTAAAATGGGCCCTATAAGCTTATTCCTATATTTTTTCCACCCATAAAGCACTAAGATTGATGAAAATTTGTATAATAATTCATTCTGGATCACAACTCCCCAGTTTTAACTGAATGAGATGAATACATTTTTCCTCTATATTCTCCTTAGAGTACCAATTATCCTTTCTTGCAATTTGTCCTTTCAACACAATCTTCCAAATTTCATGTTGCCCCTATCTAGTACAAAGTTATGTCTTATGTAGAAATTGCAAGAAATTTGCTACTTATAATGAAATCGAATTGAAATCAAGAGACAACAATCTCTTCTACTATTCTATGGAAAGAAAAACACACAATAGAAACACATGCAATAACATGCAACCATCAAAACAAAAGGAACATAATTATTTTATAGGGGAACACAACTGGGAAAAACCCCTCTGCCGCTTTGCATTAATTCAGACGAGAAAGAGAAAAAATTACAATGTCTTGCTTCAACTTTGAAGCACACACTATGCTGTAAAATTGTTCTCTTGCTTCCTGACCTATTCTAGCCAACACTTAGCCAATTCAAGCCTCAACCAACCTCTTATTTCTTTGTGCAATCTTGGAGGAATTAAGATCTTAAATAATAGGGAAATTCCCTATTTCCTTGCACAAATCCAAGGGGAATTGGTCACTTAGTGCAAAAGGAATTATTCACTCAACAATATACAATTATAAATACAAATGTGCCTTTCCCATCCACTCAATTAGGCAATTTGAATTCCAGGGATGACTCGGTCTAGTTTTAGCTAATTGACTAGTTAACTGAGAGATTAATGAGTTAGCAACAACCATAATTGCTCAACTAATCTTCAATTGACTCAACTAATGACTAAAGCTCAGTTAAATGACTTCAACCGAAAATAAATGAACTAGATTTCTAAATTTTAGCAAACACTACATGCACAACTCTACTCCAAGCCTACAAACTTAAATTTATTGACTTAACTAGTAGACAAGGCCATGCCACTCTAGCTAACTAAAATCCAAATCATCTTGTTGATGTGAAAAATCGAAATTTCTCCATTTGAATAAGGCACTAGTCAAATGAAGCATTTTTTTTCTACTATTTCAACATCTTATGCCAACTCGGCTGGAGATTATATTGTTAAGACCTATATAGAAGGTCAAACTTTCTCCCTAGTTTCTTGATTTGACATGGAGGGCTTATAGAATTTTAGATTCTCCACATTTTCTATTGAGTAAATGTGCATATATGGGGATAAATTGAGTCTATAGGTATTATCACCCATATTCTCTAATACTTCAAAGAAAAATACCATTGAGCCTTGATCATCCTACCAGGACCCTATATTCTTTCCTTGTTCAATTGGAACCACACTCTATCTCCCACTTTGTATGTTTCATTATTTCTATGTTGATCATTTCGAGCCTTGTACCTTTCTTATAATTTCTTCAACTTGGTGTCCACCTTCTCTCGAAGTGTAGTCCAAAAGGAACTGAGAAATTCGGTATCCTTGTCTAAGATTATGCTCCTTGGTATCCCAAAGTGCACCCAAAATTATTTAAAGAACATGTTTGTAGCTTATTGTCCTTTGATGGTATTTTTACGAGGCATAAGAACACATATCTTGCTAAACCTATCAACTACAACAAACATATAGTCATGTCCCTTCTATGATCTAGTGGATATAGGTAAGAGATGGCATAAGCCTGGCTTTCTATTATTGATCTTGCTAGTACAACAAAATATGCATCCTCTAATATATTGAGCTACATATTCTATAATTTTGTGCCAATACACATTTTTAAGTTGACAATTGTCTTCCTAACACCAAAATTCCTTGCAACTTTGGGGGTGTAAGCCTCTTTAATAAGCTATAATATTTTACTTTTAGGAGTATAAATCTTGTCTTGTTTTTAGAGCAACTCATTTTGGAAATGATAATCAACCTTACTTTCTGATCCAAAATGGATTTTGGATAGACTCCTAAGTCTAAGTGTTCCTCACTGAGGAAAATGAAATTCCAAGGAAGTTCCTGGACATAGCCCCATTGCAGAGACCTTTTCATTCTAAATCTACTATAACTTGAATGGGGAAAAATGGACTTAGGATGCAGAAGTTATCGCTCAAAGAAGATGCCCTTTGTTCCTTAGAAAAAGAGGCAAAATCCCCTAAAAATGGCAAAAAAAAAACCCTTATAAAGGGAAATCACATCGAAGAAGAGTCAAAGAGGCGGACTTAAGCGGAGGCGGAAGAAAATCCAATCCGTCGATCCGATCAATTGGGTCGGAGACAGGTCCGATTGCGATATGCGATCGCGATATGATCGCATCGCAATATCACGTTAGAGCATTACGAGGAGAGGGGTCTTATATATTATATATATATATATATATATTATTATATTATTATATATATATATTATATTATATATATATAGTATGCGATGCGATGGCCAGACCCAACGGAATTATGAACCAAAGTTAATATACATTGAGTTCCGTAACATGACATTTTTCTATGTATTTTCGCGTTTTCATTAAATAAACGAAAAGCGAAGGGGATGTGCCGATGCGATGAAATAGGACCCAAAAGGGTTTGTAAATGACGTTGCATAGTTATTTCAAGTCTGCCATAAAGCCATTTTCCAATATTTTTAGTGTTTTAATGTATTTTTCAAATACAAGCGAAACCATGAAATGAGGGGGATTTCGGGTGGGCCATGGGCAATAAGTGGTTTTGGTCGGGCTCCGCCCGAGCCCATACACTGGCTGCCACGTAGCTAGGCATCAGAGAGAGAAAACCACCCTTTTCGGGTGGGTAATCTCTGTGCTCTTTAGCCACTCGAAATCAATAATAACTGTTGATCATCAATCACTTGCGATCACGCCCAAAGATGGATTCAAAGGGAATATAGGGCAAAACTAATGATTTTTGAAGTCTGATAGACCGCGTTTGGGCAGATTTTCCTGTGTATTTCTATGTGTAAATAGAGAACAACCATTTTTGGGATTTCAAAGGCACCGATGGTCCATTTCGTTATGGAACAGGTGGCCACCATCCCTAAAGGCATTTAGCAATGATTACTAACGCTAAGAGGGGGATTTGAGTGAACAGAGACAGCGAGCCAGATGGCTAGTTGAAGAGATAGTACAGAGAAGCCATAGAGGCATAGAGAAATGATTGAACACAGGAAAACGACTGGGTAAGCTAAAAATCCAGGAAAATGCCTCAAAGGAGCCTAGAGAGCTCAATTGAGAGGCAGCTGTAGGAGGTAGTTGTAGAGCCTAGGGCGGAGAGAGTGAAAAACTATTGCGCAGAGCAACTGAGGGAGTCTTTGGGGTCACTTGGAGGTCAAGTGAAAATCCAGAGAATTGAAGGTTGCAGAAAGCCAAAGAAGCTAGAGCCAAAGAGCCAGAGCCAAAGCCAGAGCCGGAGAGCTAGAGCCAGAGCCAAAGCCAGAGCCGGAGAGCTAGAGCCAGATCCAAGAGCTAGAGCCAAGAGTCAGAGCTAAGAGCTAGGGATAAAATGGTGTCTAAACCCATTGTTTCTGTGTAAAACAGTGGAGTTGAGCCAAGGGCTTATAAAAGGACTTATACCATAATCCCAGAGAGCCTAGTCAAGTTGACTAGAGCTCATGGAGACGTAGCCCAAGAGTTTTGGGTGAACTCCTAATTAAACTATTGTCTTATGTGTGTTATTTTATTGCTGCATTATATTTGCTACTTTAGTTGCTGTTATATCAGTTCAAGCAAATAGACTTAAAAACACATAAATAATCAACAATAAACAGAAGCATACACCTTACTTCAAGCACATTATTAATTATGCATTGGTTAATCATAAGGACTTGGGAATATTTAAGCTCTAGAAGCGGGAGAGGTTCTTGTAAGTTAGACAAGAAGTCTAAGTGCCCCATTTTCAGATCACTTTCACCTTATTCTACATGAATATGACCTTTTATCTTTTGAAACACCTTTTTAAAGTCCTCATATTCAATGTATGCCTATTTGTTTGCATCATGAGTAAAAGGCTCCATGTGCATAAGATTTATCAAAATAGTCATCTTGGATGTGGGTAGCCTTAAAAGCATGCCTACCAACTTATTAGTGTTGTCCTTATATTTGATGACTAGATGAAACTTCTACAAAACCCCATCCACTTGTAATGTTTGGCTTGTTTAAACTTACTTTGGATCTGCAAATATTATAGTAGCTAGTGATCAATGTTGATAATGGTTCCTTTCCCATTAAATAGTGTTTCCATGTCTTAACGACTTGAACTATGGCGTAGATTTTTTATCATACGTAGGGTAGTTTAGGAATGCACCATGTGTTAGAAATTTACCCAAGAACATAAATTAATTACCGAGAGGAATAAATATAAAATTAACCAGCAATAACCATAAACACATAAATACACATGTTTATCCGGGAAAACCCCAAATCCAGGAAAAACCCAATCATAATGAAATTTCATTATCCTTGGCCAAAACCCTAGCCAATCCGGCCAAGTAAGCCTTCACCGCTCACCTCCAGGCCATGCATTACAATGAAGTCCTTCCAGCCTTTTATAGGCTCCATTACATATAATACCACGGGCATAATACCATGGGTGCACAATACCATGTGCCCCAAAACCATCACTATTTAACCTCGTCAACTTTTGACTCTATCCTGAGTCAAGTTTACCTAACACCATGGAGCATGTTAGAATGATAGCATATTGACTTACCTCATTACATCAACATCACTCCCATAACATATCCACTAACACCCATCTCCACTTCAAAAGGATTTTTCACATTAAGCAATATGAGAA
This sequence comes from Pinus taeda, assembly GCA_000404065.3. NCBI lineage: Eukaryota > Viridiplantae > Streptophyta > Pinopsida > Pinales > Pinaceae > Pinus > Pinus taeda. Next base: position 11,018 of record APFE031138838.1, on the reverse strand, counting down.
TTGGAGCTTGACTTATCTTCTATTTTAGTTGATCAAAAACTTTTTGTTGATCCTTTCCACACTGGAAACTCTTACCAATAGTTTTTATGGCATGGATTGGAACAATTATTTCTAAAGAGGATGTTATGAACTTCTATAGGTACCACACTACTGCAAAAAAAATCTTCTAACTTTAGTGACATTAGTAGGATTTTTCCACTTAATGATGGCATCCTTCTTCACAAGATCTATTTTGTAACACCCTCCTCCCACATCTACCCAAGTAACGACCAACCGAGGTAAAAATGTGAAGAGAAGTTGGCATGATATGATTTGACCTCCTAAGTCACCCTAAGGAAGTGGAACTGACATAAAAACACCATACAGACCTTCCACATCAACAATAGGACTCCCAAGAACCAACCCCACCTCTCAGGTAACTAGCCCTTGGGTCCCACTAAGTTTTTAAACCATTAGATTCCATGATGCTCCCTTGATATGGGCATGCATGTGTCCAGATGGCTCTGGACACTCCCATAGCATGGTATGCCAATGTCCAAGGGTTTTTTTGCCCAGTGTTGTGCCTGTGTCTCCGAGATTTGAGCCACTTTTTGAGGCCCAGAGCTGAGTTCACTACCCAGAACTCAAAGACACTTTCAAAATCCATAATTTACATAATAAAAATACTTACAAATCAAAAAATGACTCCAAGACCAGGCGTGGCCATCCCCAATTGGGATTGACATTTTGTCAAAAACTTCGCATCAATGCAATCTACAGGAAATGAATACAAGACAAAGCATCAGTGACTGATAACTCATATGAGACTTGACAAGAAGGATCACCACCCTCTTCCTTTAACTATTTTGACATCAATTAGGTCTTTCATCCATTATCCTTTCAGTTATAAGTAAAAACATGAAATAACCATGACAATAACTAGTCACATAACCATGCTTATAACTAGAATTAAACCATGAAAATAACAATGAGATAAAAACCAATAAAGCCACATATTATCAAGTACAAAAGCAAGATAACTTAACTTTTATTAATCATAGGAAAAGTCGACCAGGTTTGGGACTTCCACATACCACCTGACTGTAGACATGGCTGAACCAAATATTTCTTTCAGCCAGTCACCCCCATGCCATATTCCAAGCATGAATGTAGAATCTCATGGATAAACCGATCCAAAATCAACCAAGAAAATCCATAGGTTAAACGCCTCCACCCTCACCAAACCGTGATCTCACCAAAAACAACACCGAGATCATAAAACAAAACCGATCTAGGAATGCCTCTAGAATCCATCACTATCCTTGAGTAATTTTTCATCTCCTTGTATCTCAGTCTTTATCACAATCCAAACGGGATCACTAGGCCCTAAATTGAGACACTTATCTCTCAGGATTTACCGCAATCCACATTGGATCACTAGGCCCTAAATTGAGACTCCACCCTTAGGCTTTACCGTGTATCCCGCCAAAATCGGCCAAGAGATTCCTAGGCCTTTGGGATTTTCCTGAAACCACCTTCACCCTGAATTCCAAACCATCCAAAAATTCCAAAGCTCAAAACTGAGAAAAACAATCCCATCACACCATGGTTATCTGGAAAATGGCAAGGTTAGGTTGAAAACCACTGTCATAACTCGGCAAAGCCATGCCACTGACAACGAGAGAACCATACACCAATATGCAAAGCCATGCATGTGAAAACTAGCTAGGAAATCACAAATGTAATATGTTACCTGCAAGTATTCCTACTAAAGATGCTTAATCCTTGTCTTCGTTGCTCTATCCTTGTTTTCCTTCCTTTCCTTTGCTTTCTTTTCCTTCCTTGCTCCAAGGCTAGAGTGCTCCAAGAAAACTCTAAGTGTCCAAGAGTGAGAGAGAGAGAGAGAGAGAGAGAGAGAGAGAATAATGGGAGAACTTCAAAAATGAACTGAAAAATGGTGCCAACTAATCCTCGAAAGTTTTTTTATCAATGAGGTCTATTTTCTTCATTTTCCATCATTTTCCTCCTCAGATGCAACTTATGATCTTTCACCTTCCTTTTCTCCTATTTCCATTTATTTTCATAAATAAATGTGCCAAAAATGCCTTTTTGTCTTTTTAATGGCATTGCCTTTGCCAATTTCCCTCAGCCATAAACACATCTAGTGATGCCCACTAGGATATATTTTCCTGACATTTAGCTTGGAATAAGTGTCCCTTAACTATGGTCTTATTTTTCCTTTATTAACTTTTATTGCATGAACTTTTAACTAGGGGATGTTACAGATCCCTCCCCCTTGGGGAACACCGTCCTCAATGTTAAACCACACCAAGACCTCAAAAAAACCACTAAAAAGTAAACATAATTCCCATGGAGCTTTATAACTTATCTTATTACAATATTTACAACGAATGACCTGCTCAAAAGAAAAACATCATGACAACATGACAAGATAACAACCATACCTCTTATTGGAGCTTTATAACTTATCTCATGGTGTTATTTACATCCATATACATATGTACATATACCAAAACATTAGCAAAACATATGCCAAACATATACCAAACATCAAACCAAAATTTCTTTGCCTCCACTGGTAAAAAAAGAAGGATGCATGGTCCACATTTGAGTCGCCATCTCCCATGTAGCTTCTTTGGGCCCAAAGTGCTTCTACTGCACTTTAACTTTCTCTAAGGCTCTATTCCTGAGCATGAGATGGTTCAGCTACAATATGCACTGAGGCTCTGACTGGAATTCTCCTTCTTGCTCCACCTGCAATACAGACCAAGCAATAACATGATCAACATCCTTTATATACCTTTTAAGTAATGAAACATGGAAAACATCATGGAATTTCAGTGTTGGAGGCAGTGCAAGTCAATAGGCCATTGGTCCAATCCTCTTAAGGATCTCAAAAGGCCCACAATACCATGGTGCCAACTTGGCACATGATCCAATTCTCAAAGAGCTCTTCTTAGGCTTGATGCGCAAATACACATGCTCCCCAACCTGGAATTCCTTGAATTCCCTGTGTTTGTCTGCATAAATCTTATGTATATCCTGTGCTTCCTTCATATTCTTCTTTATAACTTGCATTTCTTGTTCCATTTCTACCAACATATCTGGTCCAATAAGTACTAATGAGCACTAGTATTGTAGCAAGAATGTTGCAACTCCTAGGGCTACCAAATTTACTTCATCAGCCCAAGGTTCATACAAACTTGTAGGTGATAGTGTTGTATACACAATAGATGCAATGGTCTACTCTTGTCACTTTCAACAGGGGCGATAGATGACTAGGGTTTTTCAAACCACTCTTTTATTGACTAGGAGTCTGACTACCAAATGACAAAGGGAAAATTACTCTTAATGTAGAAAGGGAATGCTGCCTACTCTAGGAAATGAAAGTGATGAATTGGAAGGTGCTATAAAGTGACATGAAATCATCTAGCTAAGAGTCTACACATATTGCTTGCAAAAGAGACCTAAATTAACCTTTTATATAAAATCTAGTTATCTGGGATAAATGAGCATGGAATTTTATCTAAGAACTACTATGACTACTGCATGCATGTGCTAGCTAGAGATTGCAGAAAAAAGCCTTTTTGCTTTTTAGTTTTATAAATGCAAATGCTAATTTAACGAATTTTTTATTTAGCAGGGGAGACATGTATGGGGAAACAAGTCTGGGATAGTGTCGAGGGTATGGAAGCCAAGTGGAGGCCTAACCTAATCTCAGATGGTCATTTCTTCTCAATTCGGGCTTAAAATAGGTTGCTATAGGGTTTGTTGTAGTACTATAGGATGTCACAGGATGCCCTGTTTTACTACAAGGAAAAGGTCGAAAGCTTATATGGAGGTAGGAAACATAGAATGAAGTGTGGGAAAGGTGTCTGATGGGGAAATAATGCACAGAGGAGGTGCACACTACCCAAGGCTTAGTCCAAGGCTTCAAGATGGTTGGACATGCTCAAGGAAAATGTCCACTTTGCTACAAAACATGAATTCGGATTAGGGTTTGGTGGACTTTGGCAGCATAGGTGGAGAAGACTTGGATGAGGCTAACGAGATTAGGTCTCCCTGCAGATCAGATCCTCCTACAACAACATACATTATTTTCTTCATTTATGCACAACTTCATTTATATATGGGAAATATTAATTGAATTTAGGAAAAATAGAGTTATTAATATTTAATGGCTAAGTTTATGAAGGGAAGTGCTTCTAAACCATAGCAAACTCAAAAGACCAAATTGACAATTGTAGGTACTTCTAAGAAGTTTGGAAAGAATGACCTATGCAACATGAAATACTAATTTATGCAGTGATCAAATAATAAATATGTTTTTGGGCTATGTGAATGGAACCCTTAACCCATGATCCTATAAGGGAGATGAGGTAGAGGGCACTACCATAAGATTTTCTGAAGTGTTTACTTTCACTATTGTACCACTGATCTATCTATCCACAAATGGAAGTAAACTAAGTAATCATCCAAATACTTGTAGTTTAATCAAAGCCAAAACCACTTCAACAACTAACTATGAATGTAATCTAAGCATACATATACAGAAAGAGGAACCTCTGTTGCTAAGGTTGGGCCCTAACCCAAGAGCCTCATCCCTCTGAGTCAACTCAGTGCTGGATCAAGGGAATGCTTTTCATTTTCATAAAAATATCAAAAATACATATGAATTATCACTCACAATGTCTTAGCTCGAAAATGCCTCTTGGCTATAACAAAAAAAGTTAAATCCTAATGAGGCTATAGGCCTTCTTATTTATACAATTGAAGCTACCAACAACTTCCTTAAATTTAGGGAGGCTTGGCTCCCAACCCAAGATTAACTTGTCTTCAACTATCACTGGATTGGCTGCCAATGACCTAGGTGGGCTTGGTTGCTTGTAACTCTAAGCTGACGAGATATGGTGGAGGAATCTTTGAGTGAGTAAGGAGTTAAGGAGGGAGATCCAATCTCCTAAAATCTCTCATGCTTGTCTACTTCGAGTTCTGGCGCTTAAATTAGCCAAAATTGCTCCAAATCCTGCATTTAATGCACATTAGGCCACATAACATAACATCTCATCTTTACCCTTGTCACTAAGAAAAATATAATAAAACATGTAAATAAATGTGAGAAAAGTTGATTTTGATAAGCTGGAGAGTGGCATTAAGGTCCATATAATTTACCTATTGATGAGCCTCATCATCACGCCCCTACTGAAAGTGTTGCTCATCCTCTAAGAAACTTAATATATGTCCATGTATTTCATTTCTCTTGTGGCCTCTCTGACATCCCAGGCTTCTGTTGATGTGTTCTCCTCTTGTGGATAAAATCTTGCATGCTTCTCTATTTCCTCCCACTGCTTTCTTTCCTCTTCTTCCTTTCTTCCTTCTAATATACCCAAAAGCAATGGTGGACTGAGTTTCAAGCCAATCTAGTTGATTTTAAATATCTGTAGTGCCTTCTTATACAGTGGGGTCCTCTCTAGTGCATCCCTCATTCTTTCAGGGGAATGATACTCTCTAATCCTTAGGTTGTATGGTAGGGTGCCCCATCTCCTTTGGCATGCTTGTTGGCTTTCATCCCCTAGCAATCTCAAAGTGTCCTGAAAATGAGTGACTGCTTTCTCTTATGTAGCTAGGTATCTTAGTGCAAGTTGGGGATCATTGGGGATGAGGTTGTGGGTGGTAATGACAACCATGGAATTGATCTATTCTGTTATGATGTAAAAGTGCTCTTTTTCTTCTCTTTCCAACACTATTTTTACTTCCTTAACTTTGGCCTCCTCATGAATCATCCATGATGCCAAGGCCATTATTTTTAAGTACCCCAACTCTGGATTGGGGTCCCACACATTCAAGTCTATTAAGGCCAAGTTATGTAAGTAGAATTCAGATGTCTTGGCCCACTCCTCTAGGTTGCTTTGGTCATAGAGCTCAATGAACTGTCTAAAGTACTGGAAAGGCATAGTCCCTCTTTGCCCTAGGGTCTTTATCTAACATTGTAGCCATTGATATTTTAGGTACAAGTCATATGATTTTGATGACATCTTGCACTAGAGTGTCTCCATAGAGAGGCTTGCCATAGTGTCCAATTGGAGCTCCTTTTCATGTACCTACCTCCTCAGCCATGTGGTTTCAACCTCTAATTGAGATTTCATAACTCTTTCCCTATCTCTTATCTCACTCAACTCTCTTCCCATCTCCATTAGCTTCTCTTCCATATGGCCCACATCCTCTACATTCTTTGATTTAACAATTTGCATCAAGGGATGTGTCCTTTCTCTCTCCTTCTCAATCTCAAAGAAGAGAGGGATGGAAAATTTCTGTGGTATTACTCTGCCTACCTCTATGAATCTATAATAGGAGTTGAGATTGGGTTGTGGGCTAGGTTCTTGTAGCTCTTGGGATTCTCCCTTTAATGTCTTTGGAGCATTTTCCCCCTATACTTGTGTTGCTCCTTCCTTTCCTTTCCTTTGTCCTTGTTGTCCTTCCTGCTACTTTTTCTGTGTTTCTTGTAGTGCTGAGAGAGTTTCCTGTATGACTGTCTATGTTTCCTATAGGAGGATTTTCCCTTTCTTAAATGGGGTCAAAGGTTCGTTGATTTGCTTTGCTAAGGTTGACCTAGTGACAAACCTCCTAACATAGGTGATTGGCGACTTTGGGGAATCTTGTTGTAATGTGCTCTCTTCACCTTTCATTTTTGGGGAGACTTGTTTTTCTTGTCCTTTTGGTGAGTCTTCAATGATGATAGGAGTCTTGGTAGGTGTTTGTGGTCTCCCCTATTTTTCCTAGTGCTCCTCCTTGTTTTGAAATATAGGGGAGTCTACCTCTTCCTTTTTCATGTTGACTTTATGGGTGTGCTTAGGGCAGTCAAGGCAATAGTTGCCTCCTTCTCTGTGGTTTCAAGAGACACTCTTCGAGATTCCTCCCCTTCCTTGGTATGTGTTTCAAGGTTTGCCTCATCCTTCTGTGCTTCTTCCCCACTGTTATTTTCTCCCTCTATTTTATTTTTCTCCACCTCCTCTTATTCTTCCTATGGTTCTTCCTCTTCTTCTTCAGGTTCCTCTTATTCTTCTTCATGTTCCTCTTCTTCTTCCACTTCAGGTTCCTCTTCTTCTTCTTCCTCCTCGTCATCATGGTTTGGGTCTCTTTCATGCTCAATTTCTTTAATTACAGCCTCCTTGTCCATGTCCCTAAATGTGGACCATAGAATAGGGACTCTTAATTGGCTTAGGTCATCTTCTAGTATGAGCTTTATTAGTACATGATGTGCCAGCTGCTGATGTTTTTCTTCTTGTACCTTGATGCTCATGTCTATTATTGATTGCAACAAGAAGTAGGGCACACTAAGTCTTTTATTAAGGGGTAACTCTTCTCCAAATCTTAGCTCATGGAGGAGTCTATATTGGTAACCATAGACTATACTGAGTCTTCCCTCATAAGAAATATACTTGATAATGTGATAGCTTACTTCATCCCAAGGGTAGGGAATGATCTACCTTCTAGTCCCATTTTTGTCCTCAATTGGATCCTCATCTCTCAAGAAAAAAATATTCTTGGCATAAGTGTTGTTAGCTTTATCCTCTTTTCTCCATTGTAAACCTAAAGGAAGTGTAGTGATTCTACTAATGCTTTCAGGGGTAATTGTTACTGACAATCCTGTCACCACAGAAGTGGCACTGACTCTAGCCTGAGGTGTGAGTGACATTGCAAATTCCTGAGCTACATCATCATCATATCCTCTACGTAGCTCGAAGAATCCCAAACACTGATGCCTTATAAATATATCTACCATATGGGGATGGAGATGTATTCTAGATGTCCCTGTGGGCTCCCTTCTGTTGAAACCTCCTGTGATTTTCTCTCTTTGTCAAACTGACTGTAGGTTGTTTGGTGGCTTTAACTTTAGAGCTTTCCAAGGTGACTGAGGGTTTATAGTTTAGGAGGGTGATGACTACAATTATTCCTTTATCCCTAGACAATTTATCCACACAATTTTGTCTATCCCTATGCACACTATAATTACTAGGAAAAAAAGAAAATTTATTTTCCTTTTCTCTTTTCTAGCTATCAAGTCAAAATACAGAGGATATGGGCCACCTAAGTTTCACTGTAATTCCTTGGTTGAGGAGAATTATTGAATAGATGGTCCCTAAGCACCCCCTTGTAGAGTTTTTTTTTTTATAATGCCCATAGTTTGCTATAGTTTTTCTATGTTTCCTGTAGGTGTTCACTGTAGGATGGCCAAGACTAGATTTCTTCTTCGATGACTCCTCCAGGTGGTCCTAGTTCTCTAAATATCTAAATTAATGATGTATGCATGAAAGTTAGGTATTTTTTTTTATTTATGGTTGATTCCTTGGAGCGGTGTGTTGGCTGGCAGGGTGCGTGATTTCTCCTTATGGGCCATTGGCCCACTGTTAGTTATCATGCAGCCCTTTCTCGTAATCATCACCCACTCCTATACAAATTTCATTGACCACCTTTCCGACTTATTTTATTTGATGTGATCTTGCCAAGTGGCCCACTGACTAGAACTTCACTTTTTGTTTTCGAGCTGAGGGTGGCCAAGTTAACTGGCCACCTTCAGCATATAAAACTAACTTTTCATATTATTACACTTTTATGATATTCGTACTTAGGAAAGAGTGTGGATGAGGTGCCATTCCTATGGATTCCTTTGCTCAGTCGATGCATGCTGGAGGGTGGCTTTGTTGCACTTCTTCTTATTTAGGTACATATTGTCTTTTTCTTTGGTTTTCCTGATTTCACTCGGCTGATATGTTTGTCTTCTTTGTTGTGATGTGCAGGTGCTGGCCTCTTCTATTGTTGTTGAGCTCTGAATAGGTGCCATTGTGCCTATAGGGGTTCTGATACTCTTTCTTTTCATGGATGCTAAAGGAGGAGCATGGAGATTGATTTTGTTATAATATAGGTTGCTATAGGGCTTCCTGTAGTACTGCAGGAAATCTTGTAGCTGCATCTTTCTTTATTTTTTTGTTTTTGTTTTTTTTCTTGGAGGAGGAATAGGTGTTGAAGTAGAAGTGGAAGGGGTGAAAATGGTGAATATGGAGTGGTATGTGAGGTATGCCACTGATGGTATGGCCCTGTTGTGCCATACAACAACCCCCCATTTCATATCATTTTAAATTCCAAAAAACTATAATGTGAAATGGGTCCCTTTTTATTTTTGTTTCAAATTGGTATCAATTTAAAAGTTCTATTTCAAAAAACGCTTGAATCAAAGGGAACATCATTAAAAAGCCTTTTTAATAAAACCAATCGATAAAACCCAACATAAAACGATTTACCTTTATCATTGCGATAAAGCGATCGCAAGATTGCATATCGCAATGACAAAGAAAGCTCAACTTAAGGGACATCTTGGTTTTTGCCTATGCGAAACTGCAATCAGATATCGGAAAATCATAAAGTAACATGAGTAATGATCCTTGCTGCGATGCGATGCGAAATCGACAATCGGCAATCGGTGATAACGTTTAAAGCACAATTAAGCTCCCCCTCGTCCGATGCGATGCGATATCGCTATCGGCGATCGGCGACTTACCATGCCCTCATCCTAAGTGGCCCTACCAGCTATGCCCGGCGCGATGCTATATTGCTATCGGTGATCGGGGATTCCAAACAAAACCAATGCAATAACTTAGCGTTTCCCGATGCCCGATTGCATAAAGGGTAAAATAGCACAGTTTTCAAAGTAACAGTCATAAAGGCAGTTTAATATGATTTATTCGTAATTAAGGCCATATCCTTTGGAAAAGCCACTCATCCGCATTCAAACCGCCAAATCACCCTAAGCATGCTTCGAATAAATCATTCAGTCATTAATCGAAGCAACTGTAATTAATGAGACTGACAGGCTGTAACGACCATTTAATAAGAATAGCAGGCTTGAAGCCTATCCACGTATTTGATCCTAAGGCCACCTTAAGTCGATTAATTACTATGAATGCACCAAGATATATATATATATATATTTCATTCTGTTCAATTCATGTTATTGTTGCATGTGTTGCGCTGATCTTTCACTCTGCGCATAATTCTTCCATAGAAACAGAAGAAAGTGGAATGGGAAAGAAATCCAAGAAGACTACAATGCCTACTGCTCTGCCAGCCGCAGGACTAGCTGTCGCTGATCCAACTGGAAAGAATAAAGGGTTGATATCAGATACAACATGCTTAGGACTCACCAGGACCACTTGGCAAGGGACTTATAATTTGATTGAAGCGGAAGGGCCAACGGTGACCGAAGTAGAGATTTTATGTGATAATACCAGCAAATCTGATGCCAATTTAAAGGACTTGGCCGACTCCTTCCTACACAGAATAGCGGCTCAGGAACAAGTTCTTCCTTACACAGATGTGGTAAGGTGGGCAATCCAAGAGCTCCCAATTATCAATAGACTATTTGAAACTACGGACGGGAGGGTTTTTGGTTCGTTTCGAGCTGAAGACCTAAGGCTAATGTATCACCTACCGCAAGAAGAGAAGAAATATAATGCTGCATTTTTGGAGAAATTTCGAGCAGAGAACGAGACCGAGTCTGAACCAATTCGAGGCTGGAGACAGAATCCAGCAAAACACAAGTATGAAACCTTGGGTAAGTACTCAGTTGACTCCCTGTGTTCTCCTTACTGTTATGCTGGAATTATGATGTGTAGGCTATGGGGATTGCATGACTCTGCCAATTTCACCATAGAAATGGTTCACCTAATAGAGGCAACATGTAGTGGAGAAATCATGGATTGGGCGGTTATATTATCCGACAAGTTAGCCAAAGCCATTCTCGACTCCAGGTCTGACTATCGTGTCACAGAGAGGGTTATTCCGCCATTCTATTACAGTGCCTATGTTATGGATGTGTTGTGTTTTAATTCTTAGTTTCCTGTGATGGGATGGAGGTGGACGTCGCAAGACCCCACACCCATTCACATATATCATCGAAAACTATGGAAGACTAGTTATAAGCACCACCTGTACCAAATCTGCAACGGTTTTATGTTGCCAAT
>APFE031138815.1:0-10755 GCA_000404065.3 Pinus taeda | reverse complement strand
TGCTAAAAATAGTAAATTGTGCTACAATTACGGAAACTGAAAAACTGAAAGAGACAGTTGCGGGGGTCCAAATGGGATAGGTGGGTGGCCACCAACATCCACCTGGATCATAAAGGCCGAGTTCTAAGAGGTAAAACTTAGGAATTGAAGATAAATGAAATGAGAGGAAAGATTTTTACACAAAAAATGTGGCTTCTTTTCTTGATTAAACTTCATGGTTTGACCCAGTAGCTTGTCATGAAGTGAAGTGGAACTGGACACTTGAGCAGATCTCAAGGTCTTTGGGGATGTTAGTAAATGATGTTTGGGCAAAATAGGGGAAATTAGACATGCTTACAATGTTTTGTCCTCCACCCTCTGCTTTTGATGCCAATACCCTGAGTGGAATGAGTCTTTGTACTTGATAAGCCAATTGGTGATGGCCCTCCATTTCTGCAACCTTGCACTACTTACCCATCCTAGTAATCCTAACATTTTTTCTTCATTTGAAGTGGGTGCACTTGAATTGGCAGACCCTGATTGTTCTCTTTTCTTTCGACTGCCCTCCTATCTAAATGTACCCTTATTTCTTCCAAGGACCCAGATTAAGCAGTTGGGCTCCTTCATTTCTCTACCTAGCTAGTCATCTGCCAAACTTGAGCTGTTTGGACAGGAAACATTCTATATTCTACAACAAGCAATTTAAACATGGCATGGTCCAGTTTAGACTATTGGGCCATCCATCAAGTATGATTAGTAGCAGTATTTGTAGAGTATGATACTACCCAACAGCGCGGGAGGCCGACGCATGGCGGGGGTACGGTGGTAATACCGCCAATCCCCCGGACGCAAAAGGTCAAGCAACTCTCCAGCGAAAACGGTGCTCATCATTGGATGAGTGGGGTCAGTGATCGAACAGTGGGTGGCAACCCTGATGTGACCCCTATTTAATGCCGTAGGGACCCGCCAATTTAAACGATTAATTTAATAAATTAAGCATGGGGATGGGTTAAAAATATTAGGATTTCGGTTTTTGGGTTTATTCACGCCCATTTATAAATGTTTTAATTTAAAAAACATTATAATAAATGTATTTCAGGCGGAAAAAGGGGTAGGAAGGTTAATGAGGGCGGGGATTCTGATTTTTTGACTTTTAACCATAGTTTTTTGACAAAAACCCATAGTTTTAGGGTGAATGAGGGTTAATATTAACCCCTGATGGGCTAATATTCCCCAAGGGAGGGCTATATAGTTATAGTGGTAGGGGGAGGGTATTTAAACATATTTTTTGGGAATTTTTTCATAGATCCTAATAGAATTAGGGAAGGGGAGTAGTTAGGGAGCTAAATAATACATTAGTTGTTAATATGACATTGTGAGGTGAGTGAAGGGGTAAAGACTAAGTTTTAAGAGGTAAAACTTAGGAATTAAGGGTGAGGGAATTGAGAATGAAGATTTTTACACAAAAAATGTGTCTTATTTTCCTTGATTTGAACTTCATAGTTTGACCTGGTACCCTGTCATAAACTGAAGTGGAACGGGACACTTGAGCAGATCTCAAGGTCCTTGGGGATGTTAGTAAATGATGTTTAGGGCTAATAGGGGAAATTGGACATGCTTCCAATGTTTTGTCCTCCAACCTCTGCTTTGATGCCAATACCCTGAGTGGAATGAGCCTTTGTACTTGATAAGCCAATTGGTGATGGCCCTCCATTTCTGCAACCTTGCACTACTTACCCAACCTAGTAATCTTAACATTTTTTCTTCACTTGAAGTGGGTGCACTTGAATTAGCAGACCCTGATTGTTCTCTTTTTCTGTTGACTGCCCTCCTATCTAAATGTACCCTTATTTCTTCCAAGGACCCATATTAAGCAGTCGGGCTCCTTCATTTCTCTACCTAGCTAGTCATCTGCCAAACTTGAGCTGTTTGGACAGGAAACATTCTATATTCTGCAACAAGCAATTTAAACATGGCATGGTCCAGTTTAGACTATTGGGTCGTCCATCAAGTATGATTAGTATCAGTATTTGTAGAGTATGACACTGCCCAAATGATAGTAGTGGCATTTTGACTGGCCACTTTCCTGGTCTTTAGTTTCGGGTTCATTTTCACTTTTCTCTTGACCATTTGTTTTTCTTTCCTTTTGATTATTCTTTTAAGGCATACCCTCTTTTCATTTTTTAATTTTCATAGTATGTACACAAAATATGGAACCTTTGCAACCTGCAATGATGAACATATTTAGCCCTTCCACTGTCAATCATGAAAGATGAAACCTATTGGTATAGGAACCTAACAGATTGCATGTTACCTGGTTAATAGATCAACTTGATCAACGTTGGAGGATAAGTCTCCATATGAGGTATGGACTGGTAAGAAACCCTCTCTTTCGCATCTGAGGGTATTTCGATGTGATGCATATGTACATGTTCCAAAGGAGAAAAGAAAAAATTTCAATAGTAAATCTGAAAGGTGCATGTTTATTGGGTATAAGGATGCTTTAAAATGTTATAAGCTTTGGAACCCATAAACAAGGAAGATTGTGTGCAACTGAGATGTGGCTTTTAGAGAGGTGAAAGATGTTATTAAACATGAAGTCTTATGGCAGGAACCTAAGAAGATAGAGTTTGAGCTAAAGGAGGAAGGATCAGACTCTACAACATCAGAGAAATCATAAGTTGAAGAGCCACAAACTCCAGCTGTGAGAAGATCAGTTTGAGAAAGAAGGAAGCTAGAAAGGTGTAGTCCATCTATTTTTTGTTAAAATTTTGTTTTATTTATTACTTATGATGATCCTAGAATTTTCAGGGAGGCAGTAAATTTAGAGGATGGAAAACTTTGGAAAGAGGCCATGTTGATGAAATGACATCTTTGGACAAAAATGAGGCTTCTGAACTGGTGGAGTTGTTGGCTAGAAGAAAACTCATTGGAAGAAAATGTGTGTTTAAGAAGAAGATGAATTCATAAGGCAAGGTGGAGAAATACAAGGTTCGTTTGGTAGCAAAAGGTTATTCCCAGGTGCTGGGAATTGATTTTGGTGATATTTTTCTCTTATTTCTAACGTAGCTTCTATTAGATTACTTTTATTTGTTATTGTTGCTTTTGATTTTTTGAGGTAGAATAGATGCATGTGAAGACAACATTTCTTCATGAGGATTTGGAAGAAGAGATATACATGAAGAAACTCAAAGGCTTTGCGGTGAAGGGAAAGAAAGAACTAGTATGCAGGTTAAAAAAGTCTCTGTATGGGTTAAAACAATCACCAGGGGGATGGTATCAGAAATTTGATACATTTATACAAGGACTTGGCTTCACTAGAAGCAAAGTGGATCACTGTATGTATTTTAAATTAATTGGTGACCATGTTATTTATCTGGTCTTGTATGTGGATGATATGTTACTGATTGGAAATGACAAAGAAATTATCTAGGAATTGAAGACCCAATTGTCCTCCAAATTTGACATGAAATATCTTGGTGCTGCAAACTATATTTTGGGCATGGAAATTAAATGAGATCGGGCAAAGAGGAAGCTCTGTTTAAACCAGAGGAAATATGTCGAGACAATACTACATAGGTTTAATAAGTAGGATAGTAAACCAGTGAATGTTCCTACTCCTGTAGGTGTAAAGTTATATTCTAAACAGTGTCCCAAGACACAAGAAGAGGATGAGGACATGTCCCATGTTCCATACAAAAGTGTATTCGATAGCTTGATGTATGCAATGGTCTATACTAGGCCAAACATTACACATGCAATGGGAGTATTGAGCAGGTTTATGTCAAAACCAGGGAAGGAGCATTGGAAAATAGTGAAGCGGGTTTCAAGTATTTGCGTGGCACTAGTGATCATGGTCTGTGCTACCAAGAAAGACCAAGATTGGACATAGTTTTGGACATTCATGGCTTTATTGATGCAGATTGGGTTAGAGATCTGGATCAGAGAAGATCTACAAGTGGGTATGTATTTAACCTACTTGGAGGTGCAATCATTTGGATGAAAAAGAGACAGTCTGTAGTGGCACTTTCAACTACAGAGGCAGAATACATGGTAGCCACTCATACAAGCAAGGAAGTAATTTGGTTGCAGAGATTGTGTTCAAGTATGGGGTTAGTACAACGAGCTATAAGGATATACTGTGACAACCAAAGTGCATTTTTCTTGGTAAAGAACACTTGTTATCATTCAAAGACAAAGCACATTGATGTTCAGTATCACTTTGTGAGGGATATGGTTGAGGACAAAAAGGTGTTACTAGTAAATGTGGACACTTTGAAGAATATTGTAGATTCATTGATGAAGTCTATGAGCACTGAGAAGTTTTATTAGGGTAGAGAATAAATGGGCATTGTAGGGCTAGACCAATGACTAAGTTCTCTTATGACCCCTTGTGTGGAAAGAAAACAACAAGTGGGAGAATTTTGGGTGTGTGTTATATTCTTTCCATGACTAGCCCCGCGTGCGAAGTGGGGGGGGTGGCAACCCTCCCTATTGGGGAGTTTGAGGGGGGTGGTAGTCCCCTCTATAGGGTCCCAAGTGCTACCTCGTGAATTTTTATTTAGACCCTATATTAGGTGGGCAAATCTACCTATGGTTTTGTGCATGGATTTCACACATGGTTTTAGGCATGATGATTTTATGCCCATGCTATTTTGTAGATCCAGTCAAGGGAACTACGGTTATGTTCTAATCCAAGGTTAATGGATTAGGGTTTATGAATGCTTCAGCATGTATAAATATGTATTGTAACATTGAAAGGAATATAATAAAAAATCAATATGGTAGTCCTGGTTTTTGGATTCAAGGGAAAATGTCTTTGTATATCTATTTTTTGTTCTCTCCATTGTTTATCTTTTGTTTTTAGAATTCGTATGCAAGTAATTTTTGTACAAGGTTAACACCTACACTATCCAAAAATAAAAATATTCCCCAAATTGTTTGCAACCCCAAAGGTGGCAAAAACTGATGTAAATATCTAGACGCATGAACCAAGATAAACTGACCACCACCAAAAAATAACTCGTGAGAGGGGAAAAGTATAATAATTACCTCAAGACAAACACTTCAATTATGTATCAGAGGGTTATTCAGACCAATGGAGCAAAGACAAGAACCATTGGAGCGACACACATTTTTCATTTGATATGCCTAGGAACATTAAAAAATAATTAATGAGAATTAGACTAGACATGCAGACATAGACCCAAATATAAGACCAAACCCAAGACTAATAGACAAAAGTAAGGACATAGAGGGCACCAAGTCCAAGAAGGTTGACCAAAATTAGAGGTGACCCGGAAGGAAAGACCAACCATGATAGCCACCTTAGGGTTGATGCCAAAGCTAAACCACAAAGTCATTCAGGTCACTACGGGCATCCCTGTGAACCTAGAGATAGATAACAACCTTTCAAGTGATATACCGAGATAAATTTAGAAAATATCCTTAAAAATTAAAAGAAACCTAATAGCGATAAGGAGATACCCATTCAACCTTTTCTAGGAGACTCTTCACACACATGTTTGGAGGAGCTACATTGAAGTCCATGGAGTCGAACACTTAGAAAGATCCAATGATTTATCCGCTACGTACGCCATTTGTGCTCATCCACTGCAACTTCCCTGAATCAAAACGCCTTGCAACCCATATAACAATAACCCCGGTGGACCTTCCAGAAATTACCATTAAAAAATGCCTCTTATGTTGCACCCAAAGATAATTTAACTGACTCTACTTCAATTTTTCTCCTTGCTTTTGGTCCCGAGGAAAGAATATGACTTCTTTCTCTTTGTGCTAATTTTCCAACAATTACCTTCCCTTGTCAACTCTAGACCACCATACACCATTGATGTGAAATGGAAAATTAAGCCACACGATTGTGTATGCAAGGGGGAAACAACCCCACCCCCAACATTAAGTCTTCTCTTGATTTCAAGGTGGCAAGCATGGTCACCTACCCTCCTACATCTCTCGGGAGTCCCCCCATTAACGAAAAATAAAATTATAAATATTATTTAAATATTGTATTATTAATTAAAATGATAAAAAATAAATAATAATGTTATACATAACAAAAATAAATCGTGTGTGTGTGTGTGTGTGTGTATACAGAGAAATGTGATAAACCTCACTCTTAACAAGAGGGATAGAGTGAAGTTACTTGTATTAAGCTAGTCCACAGGTATACTTTGTTGCTAGTACTAGGCCAACTTCGATGTATACTTATTTAAGAGTTTACAAGGTAGTTTACGAGGCAACCTCACTCTTAGGTTGCTAGTACTAGGCCAACTCACATGTATAATCATTTAAGAGTTTACAAAGTAGACTCACTCTTAGCCAGAGGGTGGCTATCCCACATGTATACTCATTAAAAAGTTCACAATGCTTGAAGCCCTTACAACATGCACGAAGTCATTATGATAATATTTATCTAGGTATTATAGCTCATCATGTCATTGATGGGGATTTGAAATTGGGTGGGGAAGATAACAACCATTCTACCCACTACCCAAGATAAACCCAAATAACAAATATTATGTATATCACTTTTTTACTATTTTATTGGAAAAATTATTTGTTTTATTGTGAAGGAAAAATATAGAATAATAAAAAACATCATGATAAAATTTAAAACTTTCAGTTAATTCACCCATCACCAAACAAATAAATAAATTCATGTTAAAAATAAAATTTTAAATTTACTAATAATAAAATTTGATACATTTTACAAAATATTTAATCCAAATACACATTAACGTGAAATCAAAAGCAAATTTCTTATTGGATATCATATCATAGAAGATGCAAGGATAATAACATATATTATATAGTAAAAATATTAGAAATCACAAGGGGGTTGTGGGGAAACAAATCCCTGCCTTGAGTTGATGTTGAAGTTTTAGTTTTTGGATACAAGTGTGTGTTAAGATGAAGTGGAGAACATAAAACACACTCTTCATTGCCAAAATAAACCAGGTAACTAAAGGTGCAAAATAAAATCTTTATTTGAAAGGAAATTTGTACAATTGTAGATGTAATGAGCTTGTGAAAACAAATGGGAAAAATATAGAGACCAAAGAGTAAGCAAGCAAGATTGTTTTTCGTTGAAAACTGCATAAAAATAACTTTGAGTTCCTTAGACAAATAGACAAAGTGAGGGTGTTTCTTACTATGAAACAGAAATCTAGAAGAGTGAAGGTCATGTCATAGCCATCTTGTACTCCACTCTGGACTTTGACATGTTTTGAAAATGTGCATAATGTACTAGAAAAGTAAATAAATGTCTATCAAAATTAATAGATTGTTGAAGGAAGAATGTGTGACCAACTATAACACCTATAACATCTGAACCACTAATCACACTATTTTAACAACTCATTACAAAGTCCTTGAATTACATTACATGTTTTAAAACATTGCTTTGAAAATATTTCCAGGGTTCTAATGTAATATTGTGTTCATCATTATAATTTGTCATGGTCATTGTATTAAAATAAGATGGTTACCACATAATTTGACTGGATAACTCTATGAGTTTGACTACCTGCATAAAAAAATGATAATATCCAATTGCTTGTTTGGTGGTTTGTGTGTGATCTCATTATTTTTCCCGCACTATTATTATGCGAGTTGTCTTGAGTGGGACTTTTTGGAAGCTTTTTTGATGGATTTCTCCGATCTAATTTCTCTAAAATCTAGCATGAGCTCTTTAAATCACAAGTTTGATGGGTAACCTCTACGAAATAGAAGTTCCCTAGGGGGTTTTCATGGTGTTGAATCTATATATACAATCAAAAAGCTAGTTGAAATAACACAAATCAAGATTTTACCGCAAATTTTTCCGCCAGATTCTGGTACAAGAAACTCCAAAAAATCGCACTAAAGACAACACCATTATTATGTGAGTCCTTTTTTATGATGATTTAAGTGAGATAATTGTAAAAGTTTTGAATGTATGAAGGGAGATAGGATTTTTTTGACCGATTGAAGAAGCCACTTATATGGAATAGAGAGTACCCTCAGCATCTCTTCTATTTCTAGTCCGAGATCTAGTTTCAGTTCCAACCATTGACCCAATAAAGGCAAAGTGAGTTCTCATGTTATGAGTAAGGAAACTTGGCTAGTGTTTTCCATTTTAGCAGTCTTAACAACCCAATCTGGATTTCTAATGCTAACCTAGATTTACTTACATAGGGGTAGCTTGACTTGGTCTCTCTTTGATACCCTACTTTGTTGTGACCCCTATTTGAATGAGTAGCATATTCATATCCGGTCTAAGTGCATACAGACCTATTTATGAGTATATATTTTCATATTCAGAGTCTCCATATTATTCTATGTGAGCAGATCTATCTAATATAACTAAATCCCCAAGAAAAAATTCCATATACAGATCTCCAAAACATTTATCTCTATTTGTAGACGTAATGAAATCCATAGTTACATGACTTCATTTTCATTGCGAATTGAGGCAACTCCTATTTCTTATAAGAAGATGATCACTGGTTTCCCTTACATTATGGAACATAAGTTAACAAATTTATTAAATTGGGTTTAATCTAATTTATGGCATAAGAGAATAGTTCATGCAAGTCTTATATTTATTCATATTTATCAACTTGAAGCTTAGCTTTCCCTTTGTCCGCCTATGCCTTGGCAGACTCTTTCACTAGTGGACTCTTTTTGATAGAATTAGGCGATGGTATTCTTATAAAGAAGATGAGTAATACCATTAAGCTGCTTCTTCATGCACTTGTGGTCATCATGCCCAAGTTCATTGCAATACACACAATTTACTTTCTCAGACTTGGGCTTTTCAACTTTTGAATAAGAGGTTTCATAGGCATATTCACATTTATGCTCCTTGTCCTTTTTTCTAATTCCACACAGTTTCAACTACAAGCTCAACGATTTCAATTTGGTGAAAAAATCATGGATAGTTTCAAATTTGCTCGAGCTCAAGTTGATGAACTCATTTCCCAACTAGCTGGTGACCTCTTAACACACTCTGCTTTCCAAATAGTCCTACTATAATGGTCTAGACTTCATTAGGTTAACTTGTAGATTCAATGTGGAAAAGGAGATCAGGAGATATAGAAAGACACAAGAATCCATATGCTTCATCACATCGGTTGAAATTTAGTTCCCATTGTTCTTTTTCAACACACCTTTTCTCTTCAGATTTGATTTCCACTCATAATAATTTCATGGCATAAGGAGGGAATCTAAGTCTAATCCATTGTAAATTAAACTACGGTTGGATCTATAGCAAAGTGAATAGTATTGTAGAGCAAAGGTCCATAGCAGAATAGAGGAATGTCTTCAAGGCTTACGATGAAAAAGTTATTAAAACAAATTATTGTGTTATTGTGCAATGGTTCTCTGGAAGCATTCATTAAGACTAGCCCAAGCCCAATCTCAGGTTAATATGTGGTGAAGTGTTGTGCTTTCCATATGATAAGAGGCCTTTTTTTCCACCATGTAAGCGTTCTTCTATGACTTGCTCTTGTGTTGAGCATGGACCATTTGATATTCTATTTCAACATACATATCTGCATAATTGGCTTACTCTAGCCTTAGATGATAAAACCGTATATGTCATTTGTTGCATATCTGATTGTCGGGTCCCCATAATACTAGTGATTACCCCATTACTATTGTAGTTGTACCCCTTATTAATATTGTTGTGCCCATATTGTTGTTATTGTGCCCCATAGAAGCCCACTATTGTTATTATTGTGCTCTTACATTATTATTGTTATGTAGGCTCTGATTATGTTATGACCCCTTAGACTCCTATATATAGAAAGAAGGTCTTTTCATTTGAATCATCAAAGAATTGTTCATTTATGTAATGTAAAGGAGGTTGACCCCTCGAAGAGGCTAAATTCTAAGGTGTTGATCTATCTTTTCTATCTTTTCTTGAGCTGGTTTCATAACATTTGGTATCCGAACTTTGGATTCTAGGGTTTCGCTGCTCCAAACAGGTCATCATGGCATTTTTGCTATAACTGTTTTTTTGCGACGTTTCAAAAGTTGAAAACAAAACCCATTTGAAAAGATATCGCGCTAAATCTTGGGTTCGAATTTCGGAGCATTTTGCATTATAATTGTAGAGATATGATCTGAGGAAGTTGGTCGTTTTGCAAACTCCTTAATTACATTCCAAACAGGTGACCTGGGGAAAATCGTCATAACTTTTTCTCTGAGCATTGGATTCACATTTCATAAAAAGGTGTAGAAAAATGACGGACTATAGTTTCCTCTATATATTTTTAGAGCCAGAGGTCGAAACAGTGACTCGTGGCACATCGTACAAGTTCGCTCTACTGAATTAGTCTATAATCAGGCCATTGTGGGAGATTTGGCATAACTCTTCATTGGAGAATCCAATTGGGGTCAGACTGGTGGCATTGGAAAGAGGACATAGAGGGCTACCGTAGTTCACAATTTCAGAACTGGATGATCTGAAATTACAGAGATACATCAGAGGCAATATTGAGCTCCTACAAAGTGAAAAAAGGTGTGTATATTTTTAAAATGTTTGCTTAAGCTTGGTTTGAAAAAATATTTTGAAGGAATTCAAAGGGCATAGTGAAGCATTATTATCAGTAATTGATGCCCCGAAAAAAGAAAATGGAAACACCTAGTAGGCGACCTGAAATCTCTAGCATGACTCATGAAGAAGAGGAAGAAATGCAACATGATATATCAAAATTACGAGACCAAGTGCAACAAGTGTCACTTGCACAAAAAGGAACATAATCTAAGATG